>JAKTTC010000013.1:0-189566 GCA_030580495.1 Sungouiozyma ichnusensis
AACGCTTAGCATCGAAAACAGTGTTTCTTGGGTTCAAAGCAGCTTGATTCTTAGCAGCATCACCAATCAATCTTTCTTCTGGAGTGAAAGCAACAAAAGATGGGGTAACTCTGTTACCTTGTTCGTTAGCAATAATTTCCACAGAGGATTCATAAGTAGCCACACATGAGTATGTCGTACCTAAATCGATACCGATAGCACCTTGGAAAACACCTTCAGCCATTTTTGTCGTTGGGATTTCTCTTTAAAGTCTTAGAGGTAAGTCAAACAATCCAAAGCAAAAACTGAATACACTTAATTAGCGTAATGAAATGGAAGTTATATTATTAACAAATTTTCTCTTCAATTTATAAATGAATTGATGAGCATCAACTCATTGAAAAGTGAAAAAATTTTCACTTTCGCTTTGCGTCTACCAGAAAAAAACCAGCAATGAAAGGTTTTTCACCAAAATGGAAAATCACATGTTGGGCACCACAGTTCTACGACTCTTCCTATGGAGGTAGAGATTCCGTATGAGAAGGTCTTGAACGGTTACATGATTAATATGAAACGTTGCGAGCGAGTGGGACAGACTCCCATTTCTTTTGTCTGTCATCGTTACCACATGGCAACGGAAGAGTAACACTCAGCGTGTCAAAAAAACAACGAAGATTCTACTTTGTTTACTCTCTAGTAAATCGTAGAGGTGAGATCGGTGAGGCAGTGTTGTGAAACGGTAACCGTTAAGGGCCAGACCTCTGTCCTCCAGTTACTTGGCGATCATTTCTTGTTGGATCAATGCAATAGCTTTTGTTAATTCGTACTGCGTGCCACGAATACTGATCTGTTGGTCAATGGCATTGGGGTTACTCAATTGTTTCTTGGTGAGTTTGTTCCCAATGGGGATAATCTTGATTGTAGCTTGGGATTCTTTTCTAACTCTTTCAATCCGTTGGCCTTCGGCGCCGATTAAATAAGTTACATCTGTCTTGCAAAAATCAAGAGTCACAGAAACGATATGCTCAGACGTCACAGGATCTTCCACAACGAGCTCCGGTGTGGGATCATCGTTATAGCCGCACCAATTAATTTTCTTTGGTATCTGGGAAACTACATATTCATGGTTCCATTTGAAACAATGAATGTTCTTCGTTAGTTCATCAAGCAACTTGTTTAAGCATTGGAAAAAAATTGTGACTTGTGACCCATCGTTACTTATAACGAATTCTAATGCTAAATTAATCTCATAGTCACGGATTGGTCTCTCTGATAATAAAGTTATATAATTTTTGTCGCCAAGTATTGACTCCATTACTCTAGGAGAGAGTTCACATTTCAATACCGCATGGGTGTTAGACTCTGCTACTTTGAGGCACCTCTTGTTCAGTGGCAACGACACGTTAGTAAAAATATCATTGAAACTATTTTGTGGCAACAGTAGCATGATATAGGGCTGGTCTATGTAGCGTTTTCCTTCAGCGGTAATGATTCGGTTCTTCTCCTCAGTGCTGCCACAACACCGAATAACATTTGAGTCTAGTTTCCGTAAGGGAGTCATTCTTGCTTACCCTTGATTAACAAAAACCTCAACCTGACCTCTGTCCCAGAAGTGGTGGTATTTCTAATATACACATCCGCGGCTACATACTACAAAAATACATAACGATACACGTTCAAGAACGCGTGTCTCAACAAGACACATAACTATTATACAGACATGAACCAGTGTGTCATGGACTCATTGGCGATATAATCAGTGCCAGTTTGTACATTATACTGAGAGTAGACTTTAAAAGTGGTAATGAATAGATTTTTTAAAATTAATATATATACTTCTTTATTGCCCTCAGCCGAAACCGCTGAAAACATTCATAAATATTAATTTACGTGAATCTTCAATAGTCGATTTGAGGTTTCAAAAGCTCGTTCGTCTGAGGAGTAGTATTGGATTGAGACCTGTCGAATGGTAGCATTGATTGAATAGTATATTTTATATAATATATACACGTATTAATGTAATGGAGGATGTATGGTGGTAAGTATACAGACAGTGTAGATACAGCCATACTAGGACAACGCAAACGGAGGTTGGTTATATCCTTCTCACACTTCTACTGTATAAGTTCAAACATGTGCGGTTTCGTTTCTTCAGACGCTTCATTGTTGTTTAGTTTTGTATGTAGAGCTCACAGCATGGTATATGACAATCAAGGTCATCATGATTAGTCCTGAGGCTATGACAAGCGAGTTTAATTGAGAGTCTGAGATCATCGTGCCACACAGTGAGTTCAATTGAGGCGTTGTAACGTTGTAACTCTTTCTTTTATTGCTAAGTTGTCAACAATTGCCTTGTAGAAAACGTATTAAATAATATTATCTTATTAATAAAATATATAAATATACTACATATGTGACTTAGTTCCTTAGCATTAGAATAGAACGCATTTCTTCTCTTAAATTTCAACACGATAGTGATGAAGAGAGCACCTAGAAGTGTTGAAGAATGGCTCTATTTCAAATTATTAAATAGCCAACGGTTTCATCGGATGGTAAGAGCGGTTTATAGAAGAGTTAATGGAATTCAAGAACCAGCATTGAGAGATATCAATTCGACACAAAATTTGTACCATCCATCTCGGTTTCAAAAACTTAATGCTTTCAGAATCTTATTTGTAAAAGAGTTCAAGACAATGATCGGTATAGCCAAAAAATAATCTTGACAAAGAATTGACTTATTAGATAGTGCAAGCGATTCTCAAATCAAATATTATCAATTACAAAAACTACTAATACAACTTATCAAAACCCCTTTGAACAAGAGTTCAATTGGGAAGAAGTTCTCCCATTGCGTGCTTCGTCAACAGGTATTTCTTACTGGGTTTCTTAAAAGATTTAACGGATGATAACGAGACATCATCCTTGGAGGCCAGGATAACATTCTGTGGATTGTTGAATTGGAAGTTATCTTCTACAATATCGGAGTTATAAAGCTTCACGTGGTAAGGTTTTTCACGTTTCATGAGAATATCCTTAATAGACCAATAGATGGCGAACGGTCCTGTAGACGTGACGATTGTTTCCTCCTCTTGATTAATACCGACATTAAAGTAAGCTTTGCTAAATTTTATCTTCTTCTTCATGACCGTAGTCATATATGAGACAGTTTCAGGAGAGATTTTCAACACATATGTCTTAGCATTCGATGAGCTTGGGAAAGCTTTGACGAATCCAAGTGATCCCTCATTTTTACCTGTCTTCACTTCCATATCAATCAATAATAAGGAAACATCACAAGTGGCTAATAACCATTTACCATTTGCTGAAACGCACACATGTCTTATTGGTTCACCTAAAGAAGGTATCAAACTTTTAGCTCTAACACCCAGTTTATCGTATAATCTTATATCACCCTTTTCAGACCCGACAGCAATATAACCATTTTCAGTGGTACCAATAGAGCTGAATTTGTAATTTGTTTTATAATTCTTAGCCTCATTTTGTACAACTTTGTTTTCCGAATTGATCCTTGGATCAAGTTTAAAAACACCTTGCTGAGATAAACCTAAAACCGTTTGTTCTGCTAACAATTGGTCAAATTTCTTAGTGGGTCCATACTGAACAAGCTTAGAATCTCCAGTAGACCACTCATCCACAATTTTCCCCGTTTCAATATCAAGTTTGTACATTGTGCTAGGGCTCGATTTATCCGTGAATAATAATGAACTATCCTCCATATACATCATTGGGTTTTCAGGCTGTAATATTTCATCCTTTTTGGTCTTTAAGTTTTTAAGGACAGTGAGATACTCTAGGTCACCGTCATCTTCATTTGTCTTGAAGATACCAATCTTATCGTCTCGTACTACGTACGATCTGTTATTCTTGTAAGCTATTGTCAAAGATCTGTTCCCGGAAGATGAAGCAGAGGTCACTGTAGAAGGATCAAAACTCTCAGAAGACAATATCTTGCTCGAGTGTTCAGGTGATTCGTCGTCCTCGTTTTCGTTTTCATCTTCATCGGAATACCCATCTTTACGGGCTAGGTCTCGCTCATCATCACTATCATCTGAAGATGAGACAAAAAGCTTAGACTTGTGGTAGATCTCCTTGTCAAGGATACCACCAGAGTTAATGATTTCGTCTAAGTCTTTATCAAAATTTGCGTTTGGGTCCAATATATATTTTTGTTCATCGCTAGATAACGTATCCCATTGCTGTTTATTAATCTTCATCCAAAGACAACTAGTCCATTGTTCATGGAAATTCTTATAATCTTTCACATTTCGAAAGTGGATCATGAATGATAATACGATATCTTGAAAACTGTAATTGAAAACGAAGGATAATAAAGACGGTTCAAAGTGTGGGTTGATATTGTCATTAACGTCTGTTCCCAAAGAGACTAGCTTGTTATCAACGGAAAACCAATATTCAAAATCTCCACTATCGTATATTTTAGAAGCAGTATTATCATCTTGCTTAACGAACACCTCTTGTGTAGGGTCAAATAAATATAACTCAGTGTCCAAATCTAAAATCATATCTCCTAAAGAATTGTCCACGCGTTTCTTCCGTAAATCAGATTTCACATCATTATCGGCGCGACTTTTAAAACTTCTATTTACCGTACCTCTTTCCGTGTCATCAATACTTTTCGAAGCTGCAGCGTCAACGAACTCTCCATCACTATCACTATCTGCGTTTAAATCATTAAATTTTTTAATGATGTCAGTGATAAGTGGAGGCTCCGATGCGGCATTTTCCACTTGCTCCAACTCTTCACTATTTGAAAACTCCTTGGACTCATGAATAATCAATTCAATCTCTCTCATATCTGCAGCAGAAGCCCGAGAAGCAGGTTTCTTATATTTGGTCTCATAATAGCAGTTGTATAAAGTAGTTAGAAACTTATCAATATCTCTTAATGGTATCTCTGAAGAAGTGACAAATTGAACTCTTTCTACAGAGGAGTCACCAAGGACATTTCTCCACACAAAACAGAGATCTCCACGGTCGCTCCACGTCTTGGTAAGTTCTAGAAGTTCACTAAAGGGGAAAACCCATTCTTCTTCTCTTTTTTTCGAACGTAAGGATAACGCACTCACAGAGTCATCTGATTCATAAGAATCATCTTCACTTAATTCAGCTAATTCGGGGTCTTTATTGACAACCAACTCGTATCTAAAACGTCCACATTCCCGAATATCCAACGAGGCATTGCTATAGATGCTCTCTAAAGAAGATTTCGGAGATTTATTAGACCGAAGCAGATTAAACTCACCAGAAGGAATAGTGGTTAGATCCTTCTTAGGAGTAGAATCCATAAATTTTTTCAGTAAATTCATGTCTTCCACAATCTAATCAAGTTACCAACAGAAGTTCCCAGTCCTCATACAGCCCCTCAAGCCCAGTACACAGACATTCAATTTCAAGAGAAATGCCATAAAAGTGTTAAAAGTACCTTCAAATTCAAATTATTAAATAATTCAATATTCGTACGAAACGAGTGATAATTGTATAGAGATTCTATGATTTTATTGAAGTGATACCTTCTATAAACTTATATAAAATAAATGTATTTTGGTGTATGTTGGTCACTGCGGGTGATTTCAGTTCACAAAAGAGTAATATTACTATATAAGGGTTTTCTCTGGGAAAAAAATGATTGGTTTTGCCCGTTTCGGGACTAAAATACGACGATTAACCGTGGGAGCTGCTTTGAGTCATCGATTAATCCAATCACGGTTGTATAGTGATAGACGTAGCCCCTCAGCTAAATCAGTGTTAGAATTTATTGACTCTACTAGTGTCGTGAAGAAAAGAGAAGTGAATCATGTCGAGAAACCTGAATGGCTGAAAGCTAGAGAAACCATAAAGAAGAAAATAAATGACGAACGCTGGAATCCACCTAAGAGGCTCTCTCGAGAACAAATGGAGAGTGTAAGGCTTTTAAAAGCGAGTTTTCCTAAATTAACAGCGTCTGAGCTTGGTGAAAAGTTCAAGGTTTCACCTGAGGCTATTAGAAGGATTTTAAAATCTAATTTCAAACCATCTGATGTCGAAATGGAAAAGATACAAGCTAGATGGAAGAGAAGAAAAGAGGTTGTGAAACTTGCTTTAAAAAGGAAACAAGAAGATGGTACCGCTGCTCACTCAAATGTGTATATTGATAAACCACCAATCAAACTTCAATTTGATGAAAAGACCAATGATTTAGTCTCCTCCCATCTGAAAATTCAGAATAATAAAAATAGTGGTAGTCAGAAATTTATAAAGCGAAAGAAATCCTCTAGGCGGAATGACAAACTCTATATCCTTGAGAAATTAAATTCAAAATCAAAATCATGATACAGAAATTACCAGTTCCATTGATATTCAAATGGATTCTAATTAATAATTGTAAATAGTACCTTGCATATATGAGAATAATATTTTGACTCTTCAAATTAATTCGAAGAAACGGAACCATTAACGTACCAGCCCTTAATGGTTCTAATAATATCAGTGTTTTTCTTGATGGATTTGGTAAACTTCTCGGAATCATCAGTAAGTTTTATTTGATCCGTAATTAATTTGGCTTGGAAAATGAAGTTTTCCATATTTTCTGTGGAGTTACCAATATTTTGATTGAAGTGATTCAGGTCATAAGAAACTCTTTTTAATTGGGAGTTGATGAGGTTCCAATAATCTTCTTTTTGTTGTTGTAATTGGTCTAAATTTATTATCCCTGCTATTTCTTCAGCGGAGTCATATGTTTGTACAGATCTGTCAACTGTGCAATCGTGTTCGTTAAATCCTAGTGAGGATACGGGTGTATTGACCAGCTTGTCTTGCAAAGTTAAAACTATTTTCCTTAATTTTAGGATGGCTGTTAATGATATTTCCCTTCTTTGCTGATACTTAGTCTCTAACAAAGGCTGTATAAACCATATCACACATAAATAAACTACGGAGACCCCTACACCTGTACTGTTAAATAGAACTTTCAAGTTACTGAATAATCGATCTTCCCTGCGCAGATGATTCTTTATTTGGCCTTCAATAGGCCAATTGATCAAACTAGCATCGGCCATCTATTCAATAACTGGAGCAGCGGTACAAGTAGTAATTTCAACTTTTGAATATATGTAATGATTGAGGTTAATTAAATAATGTTAACAAAAGTATATGATATTAATTTAAAAGACTTTTGCAATAATTTGATTTCGGAGTATTAAGTGACATACTATTACTAAATGTGAAATACAAGGTGATTCTCATTTAAATAGCTCATGTATCGGCCATTGAGAGCTTTATCGCATAGTCTCAATCTTGGAAAAAAAAAGTTCGTCATCGCATTCTGCTAATTAGGTTTCTGTTTTTTAGTATTCTTAGTCACTTTTCCTGATAATGCGATATCTTCTTCTGTACCTGTAGAGGAATGTCGTCTAGGAGTTTTACTACTATCTATATTTGCAAATTTGTCGTCAGATTTCGCTTCTTGAGTAATCACATCACTATAAGTTTCATTAAAAGATTTCATGGCCTCCAAAGGACTAGCTATATTATTCAATTTTTGGTAGACTCTTAAAAACCTTAGGCTAGACATTACATCGTTGATTTGGAATGTTCGGATTATGTCATTATGTAATCCAATCAATGAAATATCACGGAATACATCGAAAAATGACCTTAACTTTGTAATAGCCTCATAATTTGGTAAATTTGTATTTGAAGAGTTTTTATCATTCATTAGTTCTTCATTGGATTTATTTCCATCCAAAGAGTTTGTCAAGATTTCTAATATACTCTCTCCATTTCTTGAATCAAATAATAAGTTCTCCATCGAATTCCATTCGACACCGAGAACAAAACAGTATGCCATAATATCAAGCCACTCAATTTGGAACTCAAAATTCAATAAACCTTTCAAAGAACAAAAATATGTGATGTAACTGCCATCACTATAATTATAAGTAAATGTGCATTTGGGACTACTGAAGAAGATTGTTCCATTAGTCAAGACTTGAACGAAAAGTTGTTGCAAAGAAATCTCGAACCTTATTACACCTAAGTTCTTGAGTAAATTTGTAAATCTTGGGAAGAGAGGAACAATAAACCTCGTTTTTAGATTTGATTTATCTTCATTGAATTTTCGACCTATCTTAAGAACCGCCGTGGGGATAATATTCGTAGTCAAAACGTTCAACCAATCATCCCACCCGTTAACTTTTTGTGAAGCGACATTAAGTTTTCTAATCAATTCATGAATACTCACGGTAGCCATATTAGTCATATAAGTTTTAATGTTATATGATAATTGGGCTTCTGGGATTCCTAATGGCGGATTTCGTATATTATGGCTAGTGTTATGTCTATTTGAGGGATAATTCTCTGAAAGATTTGAAGCGTTATGTTCATTTCCCAAATCCTCTCGACCAGCGTTATAAAATTCAGGGTTAAATGGTATATTCATAGTTCCAGGACTAATATTATTTCGGTTATTGTGGAATTGTTGAGATGGGTTAAGAGCTCGATTAATGCCATGAATAATAGAGCCAGCATCGTCTTGATTTACATTATCATGAGGAACACCAGGATCATTAACTTCCTTATCTTCATCATTGTTAATGCCACTATTAGTATTTCTAGTATTACTGTTCCTATTTTTATCTGATGTGTTAGGTATTTGCGAATCAATGGGTATCTTCTCATTTATATTCTGATTTTCTAAACCAGAACTACCGGGTACCATTGGGTAATATGGGCTTATTGGATGATTACCATTAACAGGCAAGTCATGCACTTGAAACTGTTTCTGCATATATAATTGTTGTTGTTGTTGTTGTTGTTGTTGTTGCTGCTGCTGCTGCTGCTGCTGCTGTAATAGCATCATATTGTAGAAAGCTGACATGAAATCTTGTGACGCAAAATTCTGTGGGTAAGACATAGCTCTTCCTTGGTTATGGTGCGGTAATTGGTAGTGGAATGGGTGTTGTGTGTGAGTATCTGATGAATTATTCATCATTGGCTTTTGCAGATTATTAGGAGAGAATTGTGCCACTGTCTTATTTTTATATTGAGCGGATTCATTGTTTTTGATGGAATGCGTAGTGCTAGGGGCAGGCGAAGAACCATGACTCTTGGTAGTATGTAACTCATTGTTATTGCTGTCAGCATTGAAAAATATAGGTGTCTTAAGATCTCTAGAGTCTGGATCCATAGTGCGATGCGACTTTCGAGAGATTATCTATCTAGCAATGCACCTAGGGCAAAATTAAATTAAACAACGAATCGTTCTTTCTGGAACTCTTTAGCTGACTCAATACGATCAATTACCACCAGAGAGGTACAATTGCTTAGCAGCTGTCAAAAGAATGGATTTTCTAAAATTATAGAGCAAAACTTAGCAACAACCGTTAAAACTAGAACAGGGTAGAAGAAACCTCAGTTACGTGAAGACTTACTACTACAAAATGAAATGTTTGAACGATGCTATCTAACTGCAATCTACTTATGTATAATTATGTATAATCGCGTAAGATCGAAACGGGGCAAAAATGTTCATCATTTATGGTTCCATTAAGTGATGTTAACGCACGGGATCGATAAACTTGTACGCACATTACAAGAGTGCTGCTAAGTTAAGAAGGATATGTGTAGATCTGTTCTGACCATTTTCCAATCGCGTTGCATTGAAATTGTTCGTTGGGATCTTCCACGAACGTTATCATGTCATTTTGTTTCATGGACATGTGATTGTGTTTGTCGTTGGAGCACACAGCAGCAATGATTGACACTCCGAATGATTTGCGAAATTTACTTGATAGAAGCAAGTAACGGTAAATAAAAAAACTTGTATTCTAATTAAAATAACGATAATAATATTTTAAGTACTGGGTGATATTAAAAAGGTTGGACGTTGCTTGGAATGTGATTATATGAAGACAGTTCTATTTCATATCAAGTCTTTCTCAATGAAGCTTCTACGCATTGCGATCCTTGGCGATTTATGCTTTTCAATTAATTTAATCAAGTCCGCTTCTTTGTTACCTCTGAGTAATTCGTCATCTTCTTTAGTCCAGATACCAGGGACATTAGAAGGTGGGTTTACGTTATCTTTAAACATGTTCAAAAAATATCTTGGGAATGCCATTAAATCCCCAGATAAAGCTGTGAGAATCCCTGTACTGAACGTTTTCCTTACTCCTGCCTCTGTACATAAATCTTCTACTAATTTCTCGGCTTCTGAAGGATCATACTCTCTTGTGATGACATTTTTCACTTTATCTAAGAATTCTTTTACACTTGACATTTGGAAAAAAACGGGTAAAAATAGATCTATGCTAGCAACTTCAGGCGGGAAAGCTATGCTATCAGGATCAATGGCATCATAAATTTCTGCTTCTCTCGTGAACTCTTCACGAATGGCTTCTGCAATTTCTGAAGAATATTCAAATGGCGCATCCTTAACGGTGTCATTGGAACTTTCCACTTTGGACAAATCATTCTTTAAAGTGGAAATAAATTTCATAGTCTCTTCATCTAATAATTCATGCTCAGGTATAGCAAATACCATTTCTTTACCCGCTTTATTTTTCTTATGAGTTTCAAATCTGCCCGAGTCTATCTGCTCTTGTAATTGATTAGTTGAAGGTGCAATGTCCATATCATCACCTACAGTAGAAGTATCTGCAGATGTTATATCTCTAGCCCTCTTAGATGCAAAATTATAATTCCCAGGAGCATTTTGTCCCGGTCTCTTCGATCTGGTAGTCAAATTTTTCATTGGCTCAGGTTCTCTGCCTTGACTTTTCTCCCGTTCATAATAATCGATGTATGCATCGATTCCATAATTCAATAGAAATTTTCTGAAACGATCTCTCCAAGCGTTCTCTGAATGTGTTGTGTTAGCATCTGAAAAACTTTTGAAAAACTCTCTTGGTACTGGACCTCTTCTTTCATGAACACGATATTCATCGAAAGGCTGAGTATCATGCATGGAACGGCTAAATTCAATGTCATCTACCAATAAGTTGCTTTTCAAAGAGTCATTATTAGATTGTGCAAGCTTTGCTAAAGGTACGCCTGTATCAGGATCCACTAGAAAAATATCACGATAAAATTGCTTCTTAACAGATAAAGCCAATTTATAATCCTCATCTGCGGTAAATTTTCTCTTGACAGGAGGCGGAAGAATTTGTGTCTTAATCAATTCTCCATGCTCATCACGTATCAATTTTCCCTCTTTATCCACTTCGTAGACGTAATCCAATTTCTTAGCCAAATAAACTCTAAATCTATGTCTGATAGAGTTACCTGTGTGGTTGGGTACGTAATGAGAGATTTCGTCGTACAACGTATGTGTAGTTCTTCTAGAAGGATTCTTACGAACTACTTCTAATATAAATGCATCCTCTTCTTCCGTGAAACTTACTTTATTAGTTGTAGGTAAATGAGCTCTATTCACTCGTTTCACAGCAGGGTCTCTTCCACCAGCTGGTAAATGTGATTGAATACTCTCTGTGGCAAGAGAATCAACACGAGGCTTTGATTCAATATGTTCTTGTAAAATTTTCATCTGCTCTTGTCTCTCTTTATCAATTTTAGAGCCCTCACGCGTCAATTCTTCATCAAATGAGCCCTCCCTATCATCAACTACAATTTTGGAAGGGTCAAATGGGACCAAATAATTAGAAACGTCTAATAATGTCCCATTATGGATACAGGCTCTAATATAAGTCGAAGTCACTGTAGGCATGTTTAAACTGTTATAAGGAGAAATAACCAATATATTATAAGCCCCAGTCATCTTATCCAGAAGGATGTCTTGTTTCCGAGGCGCGACATCAATAAGTTGACCACCATGAGAAGTGATTAGCCTTGTCAATTGATCTATTTCACTTACATTATCGTAGGCATCACTTCTTGGATTCAAATAAAATTTCAACCCGCTCATTAAATCGTTCTTAGCATCACTTTCACGCGTCATCGAGTTCAGTTCACTAGGAGACGCGTCTAGTATACCAGCTTGATCAGGAATTTGCGAATCCAAAGCATCTTCAAAACGATCAGGAGCAGTCTCAAATTCTGGCGAAGACATATAGGATCCGTTTTCTTCACTATAAGTACGCTATACCGACACTTCAGAAGCCAATATACAACGCGTAAAGATGTTAAAGCGGCGGTTTCAGCACAACACAAGGCTTCAATGACTTTAGAGAATGGAGAAAAGCTTTGGGTGTTGATTGTTTATCATTTTTTTCCTTAGACAACATGCGTGATCTTACACGAAATTAAACCCTAATGGTGTTTGTATTAGATATAGCAATATTAGGTTAGGGTTTGAACCTTTGTGTCGAGTGGTCCATAGAGTCCAGTGGCCCTCGAGACAGTGCTACAGATCGTTAATGCAAAACATTGAAGCGCATGGTATAGAGCTGATAAGCTAGCACTTTATTTGGTACAATTTGGAGTGATACCTGCCTTGTAAATATTTATAATGTAAAGCAGATAATTTTCCACCTCGAACACAACCTGAATCTAATCCCTTTGTTGTGTGACGTAAATTCAAACCTTTTTTAGCATCATGGCCGTAGAAAATAGAAACCTGCTTATCATGTTTATCCCACAATTTATACCATCTAATGGGCTTGGTGAGCGCTTGCTTGGATCTTGCTGCTTTTGACCAATCCTTTAATTCCACATATTTCATATCTACCATACTGGATATTGACGATATGTGTATTTGGTTATTAAATTGGAAATCCCCAGGTACCATACCTGCATGGACGGCATAATAAGTTTCATCTGTAAGCTCCATTTCAAATTTAGTGACTACATTACAAATTGTCGCTAGCTTCATCAATCTTTCTTTACCTATTCGTCTAGCCAGTTTACGATGCATCTTATTAGGTTGAAAGTTGGTGTTAGACACCAATGACTCATTTCTGCTGTTAATATCGAATTTCAAATCATGTACCATTTCCCTTGGGTTCAATAAAGCTAAAAATAACGATATTTCATTATTACCAAGGACACACATGGTAGTTTCACTATGTGAAATCACGTAATCTATCATCTTCACAGAATCAGGCCCTTTACTGAGAAAATCACCTAGCAGAACAATGATTCTATCCTTACCGTTTTTTATTTTTGGAAGTTCTTCATGTATCAATTGAGTGAATTCTTTAAACTTACCATGTATGTCACCAACAAACACAAGTTCTTTGTCTGGATCACTAATCTTTTTTGTTTGAGCTATCGTTTCGATTATAGGGAAAGTTAGACCTATTGCCATGGTGTCGGGAACAAAGAAAACCAAATACGTTACGGCCAAGACACCAAATAACGCTATAAAGCTAGTAACGAGGTTATTAGAATATCGCATCGAGAATTCGCGGAATCCTAGTGAGCTTATTTACGGGTCGAATAGTGATTCTTATCAATGTAAGTGAGTGTTCACTGTAATACACAAAAACTAGAATATATAATCAAAATCATAAGATCCTTACTGTATAGTATTGTTCCAACAGCTCCCATTTTAATCTCTATACCATGCTATGGGTTTAAATCTTCATCAATTCTATCGCCTAGATGTTCTCCTGTAAGAAATTTCAGATCAATGGCTGGATTTTCACATTTGGAGATAACTTCTTCAGGGAAATATTCTTGTTTCACTTTCCCATCTTTATAGGATGGATTATATTTATAACCTTTACTGTATCCCAGCTCTTCCATCATTTTGGTTGGTGCGTTTCTAATATGCATGGGGATTTCACTACTTGCCATTGATAACTTATTTTCATTTAACATTGCATTAACGTTCTTCCACGCTCTGTAGATTTCTATTGATTTTGGTGCCCTGGCTAAGGCTACACAACAATGTACCAAAGCCAAATCAGCCTCTGGTAATCCTACTTTCATCACTGTGTCATGAGCCGCAACAGCTAAGGGTAGTAAAGTGTTATCTCTAATACCGACATCTTCGCTAGCAATCCTTATCATTCTTCTTGCAATATATAATGGATCCTCACCACCTTTCAACATTCTTGCCAAATAATATAAAGCTGCGTTTTCATCACTGCCTCGAATAGATTTATGGAATGCAGAGATTGTATCGTAATGATTATCGCCTTTCGGATCATAGTACGTGGAGGTACCATATTCATTACTATTATTCTTAATAATGTTTTTTATCTGTTCTGGTTCCAACTCGGTTTTGCCAGTTCCCACTAGGCTCAGTCTGGTAGAGACTTCGACCATTTCTAAAAGATTTAAAGCCTTCCTCGAATCCCCCATCGAGATACCAATAACATACGCCATTGCGTCTCTGTTTAACTTCAATGGATAGTCACAATTCCAAATAAATTTCCTACACTTGTTCAACAGAGCAATGGCCCTTGAGAGAACAATCTGTAAATCTGTATCTGTTAATTTACTAAGAACAAAGATGTGGCATCGACTTATCAACGCATTATTCAATTGGAACGATGGATTCTCAGTAGTGGCACCGATTAAAACAATGTCTCCATTTTCTACGTGCGGTAATAATAAATCTTGTTGAACTTTGTTGAATCTATGGATTTCATCAATAAATAATACAATTTTCCTCTTGGTCAATTTATATTCAGCTTTCGCCTTATCAAAAATACTTCGTAACTCCTGTGTATTAGCCTTTGTGGCGCTAGTCTCTATCATTGTGTACTTCTGGGCATTCGTGGGAACAGATTTACCAAGCAGCCTTGCTAATGTCGTTTTTCCTACGCCTGGTGGACCCCAAAGAATCATCGATGGAATCATTCCTTGCTGAATGTACTTGTACAAAGACCCATCTTCTTTAGATAAGATATGCTGTTGTCCAACATAGTCGTTCATATGTTTGGGACGTAATTTCTCTGATAAAGGTAAGAATGCAGTTTTCTTTAAAACATGTAACTCATCTAACTGTTCTCTAGACGTTTCTTCCATCTTGTCCTCCTTTGTCTCTTCCAAATCAACAACTTCTGTAGCCCTTTGCACATGGTGTCTTTTCCCAGGTAAATGATCCAAGTGACCAGCACGCTTTACCGGTAGAGAAACATGAGAGTCAGGTTTCTTGGAACATGAATCAATATGGTAACTTATTGTAGAAAACAGCACTTTTTTGTTACAAATAGGGCAAACACACAACTGTGATACCATATCACAACACCTAACTGCCTAGAACGCTTCCAAACACACCTACAATCACCATTCTAAAGATTCCTTGAAAACGAGCAATAGCTCATCGCATGGTTAAAATGTCAACAATTGCAACACGAAAGCATCGCTAATTGTCATTCTTCACGCGTCTGTGCTTTTTTTATAATTTGATCACTGGACAGTGCAAAGCAATGACAAGGAACAATCCACTGTTCTTGGCTTCAGAGTATGTCGTCAAGTAGCTTTGGCAGTGGTTAGAAGGGAGCTTCGAAAAGCGCAAAACCGCAGTGTTCAAATTTTCAAATTTTATTTGGAAATGAAGTGGTACAACTTCATTCTAATCGTTCTGTTGCTGGTGACCAGACTCTATATCCAACCAGTTTACTCTCTCATATCTGATTGTGATGAGACTTTCAATTACTGGGAACCTTTGAACTTATTATTGCGAGGATTTGGGAAACAGACATGGGAGTATTCCCCTGAGTACTCTATCAGGTCATGGAGTTTCTTATTGCCTTTCCAAATGATTCTTTATCCGTTCAACGAATTTTCTGTCCAGTGGAATCCTAGCTGGAATTTTTATGTGACTAGAATGGTACTTGGTGGTGTGTCTTTTGTTATGGAGTGGAAATTGTACAGGGAGATTTGTCATTCTTTATCTATGGAAATTGGATCAACCTGGGTTTTTTTACAGATCTTCAATCCTGGCTATTTCCATGCTTCTGTAGAGTTGTTACCTTCCGCAGTGGCGATGTTGTTTCAATTGGGATCTATAAGATACACTTTACGTTATTTGTCGACAAATTCCAATGCGAATTTTGTGTCTAGTTTGACTTTGAACTTCAGTGCAGCAATGTTGGGTTGGCCTTTTGTCTTAGCGTTAATGGTACCAAACTGTATTAACTATGTTTTCACTCATCGGGTAATATCTACAGTAAGATGTATCTTCGATTGCACTTTAGCCTTTAGTCTAATTGCGTTGATTGTTATCTCAATTGATTCTGTGTTTTATGGGAAATTTGCTCCAGTTTCATGGAATATTTTGAAATATAACGTATTGAATGCAAATGAAAGGAGTGGACCTAACATTTTTGGTGTCGAACCATGGTCTTACTACCTCCTTAATTTTGGATTGAATTTTACCTTACCAACGTTAGTCTTTGCTGTCATCGGTTGTTTCCATTGGAGGTTGTGGCCTCTAACAAGTTCTCTATTAATTTGGGTGATAACTTTCTCCTTCCAACCACATAAGGAGGAAAGGTTTATGTATCCAATCTACTCTATCGTGACATTGCTATCTTCTGTTGGGGTTTACAAGTTTGTCAGTATGTTTAATGGCAAAAGATTATGGAAACAAATAATAACAAGTTGCATAATAGTTACTGTAATTGTACAGGCTACATCTCGTACGTTAGCGTTGGTGACAAACTATCAAGGCCCATTACAAGTTTACTCAATTTTCAATGAGTTAAACGTTGATGATACTATGAATGACCAGATTGTAAACGTATGTGTTGGTAGAGAATGGTATCATTTCCCAAGTTCTTTCTTCCTACCAGATCAATACAGATTACAGTTTGTGAAATCTGGATTTGATGGATTATTACCTGGTAATTTCCAAGAAGTCCCTAATTTTACAAGACAAAATTTGTTCAACAGCATACGAACATTACCATCAGGTATGAATAATGAAAACATTTTCAACCCTGATATGTTGATCCCTTTGGATCAGTGTGATTACATGGTAGACATCGACTTACCTACAGATATGAATAAAGATGCATTCACTTACAATTCCACAATATGGTCCAAATTAGTGTGTTCCAAACAAATCGATATTAATAACTCCAAGCTCCTTGGCAGAGCTTTCTATATACCGCAGCCAATCCCCCACATCTTTGATAAAGTGGCAAGCAAGTACTGGAATGCAATCTATGGGTTGAATTATCTCGATTACTGTGTCTATGAAAGAAAATTACAAGCACAAGAAATTTGAGCAAGTTTTGAACCAATTAATATAGAGTTATTTGCAAACCTGTTGCGTACAACACACAGAAAGAACGTATACTCTCCACATTACTCATTGAATTCGATGACTTCAAGGATTCTTCAATAATGATTTTTTCTAGCAAATAGTGATTGTTATATTGTTTATACCTAATATATAAATGTCTGCTTGAATGAGAAGCCTCTCGAAGGATGATGATGAAACTTATATAAACTTAGATACATCTTCTTACATGTGCTCTATAATGCGCGAGGAACGAACTCTTGAAAGCGGCCAAAACAGCCTCAAACACAATATTCTAGTTCACAAAAGGGTTTTATGCCAAAACATTCTGAATGGAAATGGAACAAAGCCAAGTAATACATACTTAAGTTACGCCAAACATACCACCAAGTTTCCTGGATGAGTCTATCTCAGCTATGCAGAATATCGAAGTTTCTGCACCGCTGAGGAAGAAACGAAAAATTACAATATACTATAGAGTAATACTGAACTGTGCTTAGGCATATGATTCGACTTGATGGACAACATTTAATAATGCCATTCAAAGCAAATATGCGAATTCCATACCATTGAAGCAGATAAGCTTTTTTGGCACGATAGTGAAGAAGCCTATCCATTGCTTCCATTAGCCGATTACATATACAGAAACGTAGCAGCTACATCCATAAATGCACGTCGAAACAATGCTTAGTATGTCAAGTTCAATGGTTGATAAGAGACAAGAGATGTTTTTCTATCTAGCAAAAAAGTTGCCGAATCTGTGTTTTGAAATCTGTCAAGTCGCAATTGTCCTTTGAACTGATGGACTTGACAAGATGCGACTAGATAAGGCTATCACCATTACCAGTCACTTAAGAAAAGAAATAACCTATATACATTAGTACTAATTAATGTGTGTACATGGCGAAGCTTACGACCATTTGTGTGGGAGTTCCTCATTTAAGCAGACTTCTACCTAATAGTAGATAATTGATAAATATTTTTCACTACATCTAACAAATCCAGTGATGAGTTAAGACACTTACTTTATTTATGATAACGCCAATTTTTATACATTAGACTGCTTACAAGGTACAACTGCTACCATCTATCGTAAATTGATGTACAATGTCTAGTAATGGTAAGAAAATTTTGAATAAGAATCAATTGGCGAAACGGCAAAGAATTAGAAACAGCAGACAAATTAGGACAGAATCAGTAATTGCTCAAAAAAATGATATTGACGGAGATTTATCCACGTCTGGTGGGATGCTACAATTAGATTCCTTTATAAACTCCAGAAAGTTTGAAATTAAGGAGCTTCAATTGGCAATGCATAAATCAAAGACTTCCACTTCTACAAGAGTGTTCCAAGCATTACCAAGGAAGTTACGCCGTAGAACTGCTTCCCATAATGTCCGCCGTATTCCTAAAAGAATGAGGAAAAGAGCTGTTTTAGAGATGAAAAAGAATGTTCAATCAACAATTGTCAAGACAAATTCTAAAGGAAGTGGCAGGCATCATGGGTTAAGTTCCTCTAAATTGTTTAAAGCTAGAATGTCCATTAAACTATTGAGATTAGCCAGTAAGTCGGGAACCATGAAATTAGGTCTACCTAGTGATGCGACTGCTTCAAAATATAAGTTGAGACAAAGAATCCAGTCTCTAAGAAAAAATATCCGTGATGCCCAACTTGGCAGAGCTCAAAAGAAATTAAACAATTCAATGGGTTGTTACGATAATTGTGGGATCAATGAACTAGCCCAGCCTCCTAAAGGTAGAGTCAAGTATTTCAAAAGACAAAAAAAATTTGCATGGCTGCCTAGTCACATCTGGAACGCTAAACGTTCTCATATGATGAAAAGGTGGTCGTATCAAATTCCTTGGTCTCCAACTCAAAAATGTTTTAAACTAACTCATCGTTTGGGAAGTGGTGTTGCTACTTCGGATGGTGCGTTATGTATGGATACCAGTTTTATGGGAGTGATGGTATTAAGAGCTGATTCGGATACTGATTTCTTGAAAGAAATCATTAATAAACTAACTAAAGCAAGAGCCATTCTACCCAAATATATGAAGTCAAAGTATTTACTTGAATGCCAATTCTATGATCTTTTTACCTGTGAATTATTAGGTCCTGGTGAGTTACAATGGGTGGATATGAACCAAGTATTGATCAGATTGCATCCTGCTTTTTACACTCATGTTTTTGATAGCTTGTTGCAATGCAACGTAGGTGCCAAGTTATCTATCCAGGATTGCCGGTACTCATTAGCCAGTATCACCATCCGTGGTGCTAAGGCTCTACCTGCACTATCTAGTGTATTAAGGACTAGTGAGAAATCCATGTGTTTTGATCGTTTTAAAAAAATCTGCAATGTCACTGACTCACAAGTACTTCCCCAGAAAAGCTCATTTGCATTTAAAGTTGTTGATCCACGCCATTTAGCTTCACCAAAAGTGATCAAATCTAGTAAATTCGATGTTAGTGATATATCTGATTCTGAAAATAATTATCCCGACAATGAAACGTGGAGTGTATTGAGAGAACTCTTAACAGTTAAGGGAAGGGAAGACTCGTACGCAAACCAGCAGACATTGAAGCAGATAGCTCGCAGACGTTATGAATTATTGAAATCTAATAAATCGGAGGCTTTAGCGCCATCCACAATTCCATTCGATAAATCAAGAGACCCACAGATTCCAATTTATATCTATAAGCGCTCACAATATAGTAACGATTGGGTTATGCTTTTACCATGGTTTTGGCTCTTACCTTTCTGGCACCATTTGAACAAAAATTCTAGAGTGTACCATATGGGGTTAAGACAACAGCAACAATTACAATATGAAAACAAATGCTTATATTTTCCTGACGATTACCCATTCACTAAAATTGGATATTTGGAAAACTCTCTGTACAAGAGTGATACTTTAAGAAAAAAATGGAATAAAATTCCTGTTGGTAAAAGGATAAATTTCCATAAGATCAAAGATATTCATTCTGAATTTTTGCCGGTAATGCCAGGTGAATTAGGTGATTATTTTAGCTGTGATTGGAAACTACTCCAAATATTAAAAAACGGTATTAGATATTTAAAGATGAATAATTCTACACAGAGTGATCCCATCTTGAACGATCCGACAAAGACTACACAGTTTGACTCCGATGGGACTAGACAAATAAATTATATTACTGACCTGTTAGAGTTATGGAAGGATGTGACTCATGACGAGAATGGCAACTACCAACCGGAGTCTCTCACTGAGACACCAATTGAATTAAGTAATCCGACAAGTTTAAATATCTCAGAGACTACATTAAAAGATTCTAAGGACATTACCGGAAAAAAATTGCCCGTGATAGCTATTTCCTGTGAGTTCAGTAATCGTGGTCACCCGAAAGATAATGCTAGAATATATTCTATTCCGCAGAAGGATGAACAATTTTGGTCAAAAATCTTAGAAGGTGCGTATAAATCGAATGGTAGACTGAACTACGATATGGACACACCAGCCCCCAGCATCACTGATTTAATTGGGTTCGTAACAAGTGGAACATACCATTTAGGAGAAGGTAAAGGCCATGCAACTGGGTTCATCTGCCGTGACTCCATTCTTAAAAAGGACTTAAAATTTTCAAGGCACGTCTTAGTGAGAAACGTAGGTACGAACGTCTATAGGCTAGCTAAATGGACCGAGATAACCATCTAACACATTAGATTTGATCATAGTTCTGTTCTACTGGCACTCTGTCATATCGGCGTTACCCTACTGGACCTATAAATATTTGCTGTACTAAAATGCAATTTTTTTTGGTATAAAAGGGCAACAGATTTTTGAAATAGTTTTTTCATTTTCCAAGCGTTTCCATTCTATATAATTCTCTTTTTTCATAGTTCTTTTTAAAATCCTCATACTTACCTTAAGATGCCAGGGGAGATCAAGAAGTCCTTCTGGCCAGGTATGCCCTTTCAATTCTCAAAGATGCTAGACATTTAAGTTCAAGATTTTGGCCTTCGGGCCATTATATATTTTGACTGTTTAATTGATGGAAGCTCTTTGGTCTAATTTCACATACGTTTGTTGCGAAAGGCGTGCTTGCTGACGTTCTGTTCTCTTGTTCTATTGTTGTGTTGCGTTTGATTTCGAGAGGGATTCCTTTTAGGTGTCTTTCTTGAAGCATTCCGATGTGATTAATGGAGCCCTTTGTTTCTTCTGCCTGGAGAAGTAAGGTACCGAGTACAAATCGGTATTAAGGGAGCTGGGTGGTAGTTGAACTATATGGTTTCATTGCGCTAAGGCATGGTTTTTTTTAGCAAATTTAAGATCTGTTTTACGAACACGATACGTTTGATTCCAATGATAATTGAAGTGAGATACATTTGTGTATCCTTACTTTGATTCTATTTGCGAAGGTGGAAACTGTCTTGTTTTGAAACATTGAAGGATTTTAGCTGTTTGCTAAAAGACTGTTTCTTACAAATGTTTAATCTTTGAATTGGAGTTTGTAAGGACATTGGAACCATAAGCTTTTCTTTGGGTGAACACTCTTTGGAGTGGTAGTTCTTAGGGGAGAAACGTTCGATTATTGCTTGGTAGGAACGGGTAGGTCTTATAATTTTTGATTTATTTCCTTTCCTTTATTTAACTTCTGTCACACTTGACTGTGTGGCAAAGCATAAAGGTAAACTTTTTTTTGGCCACTATTGCTCCTTTTATAGTAGTCCTGAATATCAGTAGATGTTCTACTATTATAAGAGAAAAATCATATCATTAGTGCAGTACATGTTATGCTATATAAACGCGCACAAGTATCTTCTCTTTGAGACTATTAATATTACGATACTAATAGTATGCAGGTGTATATAGACAAGGTAGATTGCCATGATCGACTTGCCACTGGCTTAACGTCTCCATTATATGGTCTTCAAATAATAAATCCTTTTCATGGCAATCGTTAATCTGTTTAGTCAACATATCTGCCAACTCCAAAATAGCTTTAGACCCACTCTTTGCATTCTCATCATCATCCTTAATATCAATGTTTATCACATGAACTATCTTATTCAGAATGCCACCTCTATTCATCAAATCTTCACAAACAGCATCGAAACATCTCTCCTCACAAGTAAAGACAAAATCAAAAACTTTACTATGATTATCTTGCCACTTCTCAGGGGCTTCTTTTATCTTTCTATTTCTGTCCAACATTTGCAATAACCCATTAGATTTATACCTATCAGCAGATTGAGATAAAAGATCGTTATATATATCATTATAAGGTGTTCCAAATGGATAAACATTGGGTTTGTCAATAGACAAACCAGGAAGCCTCACGGCAGATCCCGTACCGTACGAGTTCACATTATAACCAGCTTCTTGTAACACTCTATGTGACTCCATAGACCTATTATTGTTTGAAGCACATACCGTGCAAAACTTCAAATCTGGATTAATTGTTCTTACCATTAGAAAAAGATCTAACTTTCCTCAATATATGGTACACTTAAGGTTAAAGAGATGAATAAATACGATCAAGTCACACAATTATACCCAAACAACATGAAGCTCCCAGGTGTATTCACTGGCCATTAATGCTTTGTCTTCAAAGTTTCAAGAATTTCGTCAAAATTTAGATACGTCCTACACACGTGACTGCAATGCCTTAACCTGGAAGTTCCATGGATATTGCGATCCCCAGGTTTGTTCATCCTTGGGTGGCATGGGGTCGTTCGTGTGGTTATATAGTCTATGAGTTCGTCTCATACAAATTTTCTTTCGCTACCAAAACTTTTTCTATTTCTAAATCATCATGAATATCTTCGCTAGTGGACATGACGAGTATCTTTTGTCTCTTACACTGGATATCCTGATACTCTTCTGTTATATGTGTACTAATCGGTTTCGTCATCACGGTTTCAACGTTGATGTAATCGTTCACCAAGTTTTCGTCAACTTTCACGTACGGTTGTGACGCTCTTGATTCTGTAGAACTTAGCGATTGAATACTACCAACATCGATATCGATGTCTTCTAAATTTGTCTCCAGGACGTTTATTATCTTTGAGTCATTCACCTGAATTTTCCATTCTATCCATTCATCCTTATTTGTTAATAAGACACCGATTAACATCGATGGGTCCACATTTTTCAAATGTATTTTCCCATATTTAATTGAATGGCAAGTGTCATGCATATTGTTTTCTGAAAATGGCTGTGGTGAATGCGGATCGAAGTAAAGCAGGTTATTGTCTCTGTAACCAAAAAAATACAATGAGCTGGAGGGCCTGCCTCCAGCTATCCCTACAGAGAATTTAGACGCTAACAAACTTTTGATATCATCCCAATAGTGTTCATTCAGGTTTTCAATCCCTAATTTCACTCCAAATAGGATTAGTACCCTGCTACTTGGGTCTTCGGTAAACAAAGCGTCGACCTGAGGAGCCAACAAGTCTCCAGATGACACCGAGATAATACATTTATCTATCCCACAACTTGGAAAATCATGAATTAAACCTTGCAAACTCCTTGAAGTTGCTGCAGGCCCAAACCACTCACCCGGTTTCATATTAGATAAAGATGTACCTTTCTCTACAAACCTGTGTAACGAAAAAGGCTCCTCTGGCGAATCTCTGAACCAATTCAGTATCGTTTCCTCCTCGTGAGTAGGTTTAGCCCGTATTCTGAAAGCTCTACCAAGAGCTACTACAGTCAATGCATTGCCTAACAGACTTTGACCGGTTCGTATCATACAACCCCAACCAATATCCGTATTAAAGCAATCTGGGTTCAATATAGCATTTTCCAATAATTGTAAGGGACTCTCTCGGAAAAAGACATGGAAATTTATGGGACTTGGGCCTTCTGGTGACCTTAGAATCGGAGCAAATCTTGTCCGATAGGTAAAACTGACCAAACTCTTGATAGCTAGTAACAATTCATTACTGTCTTCCCCATCATTAGCTTCAAATTGCGACCCTAATACCACAGTGATGGAATTATCGTTATCATCCTTTAAATCAGAATACTGTTGTTGTAGCTTTTGTACAAACTCCATCTACCGTCACAATACCCACACTCACTCTACTCAACAAATATATAGCTCACTTGGCACAGTTTGTAAAATTTGTTATTCCAAAGGATAATGCTTCATAGTGAATATAGCTCTATATATAAACATATTAAATAAATTGACACTCTTAATATTAAAGCTCATCGTCTTTAGTTGAAAACCAGCATCGAATAATTTAGGGCTTATAAGTATCTGTGGAGGCGGTAGTGATGGCTAAACGACATAAACATTATACACGTGGACGTGGGGGTGCCAGACGTAGAGGTACACGTTTTAATCACCGAGGTAGCCCTAGTGGAAGTTCTAATCGTGGTTCATTTGGTAATCGTTCTCATCGTTCGAACGGTTCCTGGATGAACTCGTCTGTGCCGCTTGGTGATGCAGATTCTGATGTTGATTTTGGTGACTCTGAAGAGCAGTTGCATTCGATTGAAGAATATTATTTTGGTCGTCGGAATGAACAAAACTCGATGCGAATGGGTGGATCACGGCCTGGACAGAATAGCAGGAAGAATAAGGAGAATACCAGCATAAGAGATAACTTGGTTTTTGTTAAGGCTAAGGAAACGTTTGATCCCAGTCATGAAATGATATTAAAATTAGCGAATCTAATGCATGGTCAGGTAACCGATGAAGAGTTTGACGATGTACAAGCACAAGCAGAAGAGCAAGAGCGAGAACACGCAGATGAGATGGAGGAAATAGAAGAGAGTGATAGTGGATTCTATGAAGAAGCCAACGCGATAGAACAAAGCGATGAACCTGGGTCAACTGAGGGCGAACTTTTATTCTTTGAAGACAATGAAGGTGATGAAACCATAGTGGTAAATTCAGTGTTTGACACAAACGAACCTTCTAAACCCAAATTAGTAGGTTCGAATGTGGAATTTAATGATTCTCTGATAGTTGGAAAAATGACAATTCCGTTAGAACAAGACAGTAATTCAACTGATATATTAGTGAAACCAGTTACAAACAATAATAAACTTTTGGAATCTTCTAATAAAGCCAAATATCAACGTAGCGAACCCAGGGTGAGCTTAGCTAACAACCCTGATAAAATTTTAGTTGATACTATAGAGAAATTGAACTTAGAATCGGAAGACCCAGAATTCGGTTTTCTAGAGGAAGACTACGAAGCGAATGTCTCTGAAATTCATGTATCGAATATTCGATTAGGTGCTCAGGATAACTCTTATTACGTGAAATGTCCCATATTTTTTGGTGATCAGGAATACAGATGGATTGAGGAGATTGTATTCAAAGATTATTTATTAGAGGACACTAATTTGCCTGAACATCGTTTAAAGGCGTATTTGAAATACGTTAAGGACTTGCTAATACCGAACGAAGTGGAACCTGAACCCAATTATGAAAATGAGCTACCTCTTGATGATTCAGAGTTTGGATCTGAATCCGAAGAGGAATCGGTGTCAGACTTTGAGTCCTTAACTGGCTCTGAATCAGAGACAATGACGGAGGACATGAAAGAAAACCTGGATGATTTAGTGTCATATGCTTTAACGTACGAAGATCAACGTTCACAAGAATATGAGACTAGAAGCTTAATGACCTCAGGAAGAGGAAAGAAAAAGAAAATGCTGATAGATGATTCCATTGGTTTGGACAGTGACACTTTAACAACTTTACAAGACAAGCTCACCACAAGATTACTATCCAAGGCGAGAAAGAGAAAATCAAAAGAAGACTTTATAGACGATGAGAACAGTAAATCAGAAGACCTAAGTAAGAAATATCCGTATGGGCTACATGTACAAAATTTCAAAGACGAATTTGAGCTTTTCTTGAAAAGCTCTAGGGAAAGAATGTCTTTCCCACCTTTAGATCCCCATGGAAATAAAACGTTAATGAAATTTGCTGTCCACTTTAATATGAAGAGCAGCAAAGTTGGCAAAGGCTCTCATACCCATATCATGATAGAAAAGAACAAGAAAACTTTTAGGAAACAACCAAATTATAATTTGATTAGCCAGTTGGTACGGCAAAGACCTGTGTTTATGAGAATTGATGTATCGAAGATGAAAGAGCATCATATAAGAACCGAAAACATCAAACTGAAGTCTGGGAAATTCAACGTTAAAGAAGGTGAGATTGTTGGGGAGAATGCACCAGAGATCGGCAAGGAAAACATAGGTAGAGTAATGTTGGAAAAGCTAGGATGGAATACAGGTGAAGGCCTCGGTGCCAGAGGCAACAAGGGTATCAACGAACCGGTTTTAGCAAGAGTGAAAAAGAATAAATCTGGATTAAGACACCAGGACAAAAATTGAAATTAAATTAATAGCACCAAATGCACAATTAAAGTACAACTCGGATACATCTTATGGTAACTGTAGACCAACGCTCTTAATGGAGACATTGTTAATGGTTCAGCAGGTAAATATTTAATATTTGCGATGCCCTGACGCCAAATGGATATGAATCTGAAATTTTGGTGTCACAATATGTATTGTAAAAAAAAAAAGACAAAAGTGCAAACAATAACAAAAGAAACCAGTTCAGCTACAGAACAATAGTCCAACAACAAAATATTGTTATCACTTTGAGAAGCCAAAGCTTTGAACCAGTTTGCGAGTCTCCGATAAATCTATTCGCGTCTTCTTCCGTGATAGGATAGCATCGAATTTATAATTTCACAAATTTGTGGACCACATTACAATGAACTCCGTCGTTGATAATCCGGGCAAACAAGCTGCTCTGAAGGAAGCGGACGAGTTTGATAAAAGGTTTGGTGATATTACAGATAATCATGATCAATTTGGGAAGGCTGCCAGCACTTTTGAGCACAATGATATTAAACAAGAAGCCGAGTCTACACGCAGTAAAATCAGCACTAACGAATCAGGTACTGATAATCGTCCCTCTGGAAGAACTTTAGATCAAATTCATTTGTTTAAAGAAAGACTCCAAGAGTCTCATTTGGAGAATGAGAACAAAGAACATCAAATACGGGTATTAGAAGAGCAATTGCTACAAAGAGAATCTGTCCAGAGAAGAGAATTGGATTTATTGAAACACCAATTGCATGAGAAGACTATAGAGATGGAAGAGCTAGCCCATAACCATGAAATGTTCACAAAATATGTTGAGAATATTAAATTATTTGGTAAAGATATTGGTTCTATTATTATGTCCAATTTACGTAACGTTACGAGCGGCATTGATCATAACAATGATGACATGACTCATGTCGATAGAATGTTTAAAAAATGTTACAATGAAATTGCGGGATTCGAATACGTGGAACAAAGCAACGATATAATAAAACTGAAAAAGGACAATAAAGAGCTGCAACTACAAAACGAGACGTTAAGAAGTCAATTGAATGCAAATGAATATTTAATTGAAATAGAGGAGAAGATAACTGGATCTGGGAATGAAATGAAGAAAGAATTTATCGAAATGAAGAAAGAATTGTTTGAAATGCTTAGTGCCACCAAGACAGAAATCAATCAACATACCGCAAAGAATCAAGATCTACAAAAAATCAATATGAATAATGAACTGAAAATACGAGATCAACAGGAGTCAATAGATAAATTAAGTGTTGATTTACAAGATATTGATTTAGAGTTAACAAAGATTAAAGGTGATCAGAATGAAAAATTGAAGATTGAAGAGATACGATGTCCCAAGTTATCATTGAAGACTCTAAGAAATCTAGAGTTGGATTTAATTGATGAAATGAGTCTGATAGATTTACAAAACACTCTGAAAAAAGTCGTTATCTACATACAAACTCCAATATCAAAGTTGACTAGAAAGATTTTATTAGCTAATCTATTGATAAGAAATGAATTGACAGTGCTCCTAGATTTTGTAAACATTCTGAATTATGATTTTTTCAAAACTGACCTAGATTTTGAAGATTTAACGAATCAAGCTTACGAACATTATAAATTGATTGGTGTCGTCCATCGAGTAGAACATCCAATAGTGAAAGTTCTGGACAACTTGTATGCACACATTTCACACTTGAGGGCCAAACAACTCCACACAAACAGTAGATAATAGTGACTACCCAAGAATGTTTGGGCTCATAGTGCTCTTTCTAGTTTTGTTCAAGTTAACAATTAGCTGGTTCAGTGAAAAATTAATGAAAGAACAACGCCTATCATTGACAATTTAATTTTTTTTTTCCAATTACAAAGAGTTCAGCTCATCGACTTTCAATATTTAATCTTTCATATTTGTACATATCATTGTAGAATTCAACTAGTTACTCTGTCAATGAAGACTTGTTACTATGAGTTGCTTGGAGTAGAACCTCATGCTTCTGATTTAGAATTAAAGAAAGCTTACAGAAAAAAAGCCTTACAATACCATCCGGATAAAAACCCAGATAATGTCTATGAAGCTACTGAGACATTTGCACTCATTAAAGGTGCGTATGATACATTGTCAGATCCGCAAGAGAGAGCTTGGTATGATTCTAACAAGGACCAAATTTTGAATGGTATAATACCTGAAGATTCTAATTCCAATGAAGCAGGACCAACGGATGTCGATCTGACTTTAAGAGGTGTTACCACAGAGGAGCTGAAGATGTTTTTCAATATTTCATCTTACAAGAATTATGATAATTCACCAGCAGGCATTTATCAAATTGTGGGTAAAATTTTTGCCAGTCTAGCTTCTGATGAAGTCTTATGGGGCAGGCGATTAGGGAAAGACAAATTCCAAGAGTTTAAAGATATAGATTTTAAAGCATCTTGTGATAAAAGTTATTTGAAAGCTGTCGACAATCGATTACACGATACAGTAGAAACTGATTTTTACCTTCCGACTTTTGGTTACTCGAATACTGATTATAATTACCTTAAGCACTTCTATAAGAAATGGTCCAGCTTTACGACTTTGAAATCCTTCTCTTGGGAAGATTTGTATATGTACTCGAAGAATTTTGATAGAAGAACGAAGAGAGAAACTATAAAGCGGAATGAGAGGGCTAGGATGATGGGAAAGACTGAATATATTCAAACTGTCAAGAAGTTTGTAGCTATGGTTAAAAAATTGGATGTTCGAATGAAGGAGGGTTTTAAAAGAGAACAAGAGTTGAAAAAATTGAAGGATCAACACTTAAGAGACACCAAATCGAAAGCTAAAGCTCATGTTCGGAACCAAGAGAGTCGTGATTTTGAATGGCAAAGTTGGCAAGAGATTGATCATAATAACTTAAAAGAATTAGAGAAAGAGTATGATTTGTATGAGAAATCAAAAGAAAACGTTTCAAACGTGGAAGAAGATACAATTTTAATATATGAATGTTTTGTTTGTAACAAGACATTTAAATCCGAGAACCAATTAGATAACCATTCCAAGACCAAATTGCATAACAAAAATGTAATCAAACTTCGAAAAGAGATGAGAAAAGAGAGCATGGTATTTGGACTAGATGAATTTTCAGATTTTGAAGAATTCCAATCTGCTGCAGAGCCAAGCGACGAACTAAGTGACAAAGCGAGCGATTTATCAAGCAATGATGAAGAAGTTGTTTTGACGTTAAATGACTTAGAAAGAGAATTAGAAGAGATCGAACGACAACTAGCTATGTCATCTGAGGAAGAAGACGATGATAATTATAGCGATGAGAATAAAGATAGCTACAACGATGATGACTTTGATCAAGAGTTTAAGGGGAATCATAATGATGTTCATGGCACTCTAAAGGTTGGCTCTAATAATTCTGATATACCAGTGGAACTGGATACTGCTAAAGATTTAAGTGTTGAGTCATCCTTAGATGACTCAAAATCCGTTTCATCAATGTCTGAACAATCTAGTGAAAGTGAGGATGACGAATTGAATAAGTTACTAGATTCATTAAAAAGCAAAACTTTCGAGAATTCTTCTGATTCAAGTTCAGATTGGATAACTGATAAGAAGAAACAAAATAAGAAAAAGGCCAAGAATAAAAAAATTAGCAAAGAACCAAAATTAACACCTGATCTTCCATTACAAGAAAGATGTTCCACATGCGGTATGAAGTTTGACAGTAGAAATAAATTGTTTAAGCATGTCAAGGCTGAAGGACACGCCGCTCCGATTAAAATCGGCAATGGGAAATTGAAGAAGGCAAAGAATCGTAAGTAATTTATACGTGTAACAAGGATATGATGATATGTATTTCGATTGAAAATTTCCCTACTGTCAGATAATAATCCCTTGCCATAACTTTAGTATAAAATTAAAACATACTGTAGCTTTCAAAGCATTAAATAAGTCATTAGAAAATGAAAAATTTACTCACAAAACAAGTAAGCTTTCATACTGCTGGTCACTCTCATACTTGGTTTGTTCTGACCCATTTCATTACAGTATAAGTAGCACAGATCATCTCCTTCAGTTGGAATTGTCTGTATTCTTATCTCAAAGGTATTTCCTTACGATTTACGAGTTGTATCAAAAAATTGCTTTGAGATGCCCAACAGTGATAGGATGGATATAAAGGCTAATAACGGTTCTTCAAATGTGTCTCAGCTATCTAGTGCTCTTCGTGGCGTAAATATAAACCATCCTGACAATAACGATGCTTTTAGCCGGGACACTCAGTATGGTAACCCATCTAATCAACCAGCCCAAATTGGCGGAAACACATTTCAACCAAGAGACAATGCTCCTGACACATCTATTCAATCCTCAAGGATTTCAAAGTTTTTCCAAGAGCAACCAATGGATGGGTATACTTTATTTTCTCACCGGTCTGCACCAAATGGGTTTAAAGTTGCTATTGTCCTCAGTGAATTGAAAATGGGTTACCGGACCTTGTTCTTAGACTTTAACCTTGGTGAGCACCGCGCACCTGAGTTTATTTCAATGAACCCTAATGCAAGAGTCCCTGCATTAATTGATCACTCTATGGATAATTTATCTCTATGGGAATCAGGTGCCATTTTGCTTCATTTAGTCAACAAGAATTACAAAGAAACAGGTAAACCTGACCTATGGTCGTCTAACCTTGCCGAACAGACTCAAATTACTTCATGGTTATTTTTCCAAACTTCTGGTCACGCACCCATGATCGGACAGGCACTACACTTCAAATATTTCCATTCTCAAAAAATCGAGAGTGCCATTGAAAGGTACGTGGAAGAAGTGAGGAGAGTGTATGGAGTCTTGGAAATGGCGCTCGCAGAAAGAAGAGAAGCGCTAGTTATGGAGTTTGACACAGAAAATGCAGCTGCGTACTCTGCGGGCACTACACCGATGTCTGAATCTAAATTTTTCGACTACCCTGTGTGGTTAGTGGCGGACAGATTAACTATAGCAGACCTTTCCTTTGTCCCTTGGAACAACGTGGTTGATAGGATCGGAATCAATATCAAGACAGAGTTTCCAGAAGTTTACAAATGGACAAAGCATATGATGAGACGTCCTGCAGTGATCCAAGCATTCAGAGGAGAATAGAAAAGAACTTTAAGACTACTCCCCTAACATCTCATCCATCTTCGTCATCTTATATACCAATGTATAAATACTCTTAACGACTCATGAAAGGTTCCAGTTGGAATTATACACTATTAGCACGTGACTCCTCATAGACTTTGGATCTCATCTCATCGAATTCTTTAGCTATTAAAAGGTTTCAATGTGTCAATTCCTGAATGCAACGCCGCGGTTTATACAGATTTGTACCGAGAACGTCGCTAAATGGATCAGGTAACTGGTCATACGCTATAATTTTGGTTTCTTCAATATGCTAACTCTATCAGAACTGTGTTTAAATAAATTGGTGAAGAATAAAGATAGTCTAATCAGTTTGGAAAACGTTCCATTTCGTTTGATCCATAAGGTGTTGAAGCGCATGAATGTTACAGTGGCACAATTAGTAAAGCTAGAAAACACGAATGTAACGTATCTATTGGAAGACGATGATCTGTGGCTAATATTCTTGCAAACTGATTTCCCCACACACGAACATGAAGTTTATACCGATGACAAGGTCGATATTAAGCGGTTCTTTGAAACTAATTTGAAAACACGGTTCACCGATCGTACATTGCTAAATAACGGTGATCATATTAGAAATTTACTGAGACGGAACCTGAAAAGGGACCCTGCAAGACAGAAGTTTAAGATTCCTTACAAGATGCTCTACGGGAAACTACAAGAAGATTTTGAGAAGAAACAAAGAGAGAGTGCGGAGAGGCTACGAAGGGCTATTGAAAACGCAGCTAAAGAACGTGCCAGAAAACAAGCCGTACTGGTCGATGAAACATTTCTGATTAAAAACATGAAGCCGTCAAAGAAAAAGATCAAGGCTGAAGGGCCTCATTGGAAGAGCCAATTACAAACAGAAAACAAAGGAAACAAGCGACAAGTGGACCGTGTGGCATTTGGAGGCCTGGCGGGGAATATTACAAAAAGAGACGAAGTCCTAAAAGAACAAAGAGATACAGAGAAATCGTCACCACAATTACAACCACCAACAAAGAAGATACGAACGCAGTTAGTGACAAGGAAAAGTACACATAGTGTATTTCTCAATAAGAAGAAAATAATTAAGAGCAAAGTCCTTGAACCACAATTGCCAATAGCTGGGACAAAGAAGGAATCCATTTTCTTCAAAAAGAACGACAACGATCACCGTGAACTCAACACGAGAACTCCATCACAAGAAATGAAACGTACAAGGACTTTACAAAACTATTTGAATGATAGATCATGTCAGGGAACCCAACCGGCTTCGACGAATCCTTCCGCGGAACAGACAAGGAAGTAACAGCATTTTCCCGTATAAAAGCTGAACAATCTCACTAAGCAATCAACAACCTGCTTTGTGATAAACCGATTTCTGTATGGTTTATCGAAGAAGGTTAATTCCATGGAAGAGGTATTTTGGTGAAGTTTTCGTGAAATTTTTCGTGTCCCTACTGACGTTTCTTAGCGAATTCTTGCAAATATCACTGATTAAGAAACTTTTCAGGCTAAGGAATTTTCACTTGTTTCTCGATAGCGACTGCGACTCATTAAGTCAGAACTATAAATTAGTAACTTGTGAAGTTGTGGCAACTTTATCCATTTTGTGGTGAAATCATTGTAGCATAGCCTGCAAATTGGTAGCGAATTGAATAAAGCCTTGGGAAGGAAAAGAGCTTTTGGTTTTCAATTATAACTAGTCCGCTCGTTTAACGATTTGCATTACAAAATGTTCAAGAAATTAGTGAAAGTTCCCCATAAGGAGCATAAGAAGAATGAGAATTTGATTAAGATTGAAAAACCTATCCCTGAATTACCATCTACAATTAGCGTCCCCAAAGCTGCTTCTTTAACAAAGGAACAGCAGGAGAAATACGATGAAGTTTTGAAACACTTTTCTAATCCAGATTTGAAAATCTCCACGAAAGAGAAACATGGCCATGAAGGAGAAGAATTAAAATCTTTAACATTCGAAGAAAAGGCTTGGTTAACGAGAGAATGTCTTTTACGTTATTTAAGAGCCACTAAATGGCATGTTCATGATGCTATCAAGAGATTAGAGAGCTCCATCTCTTGGAGAAGGGAGTTCGGTATTGATCATTTGGGTGAAGAGAACGGGGATAAGATTACATCTGATTTGGTCTCGGTAGAGAATGAAAGTGGGAAACAAATTGTTCTAGGTTATGAAAATGATGCTAGACCTATCTTATATTTGAAACCGGGAAGACAGAATACAAAGACTTCGCACAGACAGGTGCAACATTTGGTATTTATGTTAGAAAGAGTCATCGATTTCATGCCTGCAGGTCAAGGTAGTCTTGCGCTTCTAATTGATTTTAAAGAATACTCTGACGTGCCAAAGGGAAATCAGAGTAAAATCCCTCCCTTAGGGACAGGGAAGGAAGTTCTAAACATTTTGCAAACACATTATCCCGAAAGGCTTGGTAAAGCTTTGTTGACAAATATACCATGGTTAGCATGGACTTTCTTAAAATTAATTCATCCTTTCATAGACCCTATGACTCGTGAAAAGTTAGTCTTTGACGAACCATTTACCAAGTACGTTCCTAGTAATCAACTAGATAGCCTTTACGGTGGTGATTTGGACTTTAAATACAAACATGATGTCTATTGGCCAAATTTGATAGAAATGGCTAAGGAGAAGAGGTCACATTATATGAAAAGATTTCAGAAATATGGTAGTGTAATAGGATTGAGTGAATTCGATCTAAGAGGTGATCATGAAGAGTTGAAGTATCCAGTCAAATGAGACTAATCCATTAATATTACAACAACTATCACGTTCCTTTTTTTTTTATTTTTGTTTAGTCGAACTACTAACCATGTCTCATCACAGATTTATAGTAAGGATGTTGGAATATCCCTGTCAATTCATATGTTTCTGTTTATAGAATCTTTATATACTAATATACTTTAGGAACATGCTGCCATATGGATTAAAATGGTCTAGCACATTTACGTTTCTCAATCTTCCCAGTACTAGGGCAAATCATTGTTTGCCAATCAACTGCGTACATCAAACTACCAGCCCCATTATCTGATTTAGCAAAAACTACCCCCAAATCATTCCTTGCAGTGGTTAAGAAATAATTCATACCATCACCTAGCGACAAAACCAATGCCCTCACTATATCACCTGGCTTAAAACAGTCAATCATTTTCACTTTATCTCTGTCAGTGGCCTTCACATCCTGTGATCTGATTGTTCCTCTAAACGTTTCGCCAATATCAGAAGAGCTCAATGAAGTGGAAAATGTTGCTGCTCCCGAACCTCCAGACGTAGCAACAACTCCAACACCATTTGTTCCTATACCACCATCCTTGGGTAGTAAAAAATCATTGTCAAGACCTAATATCTCTACACTAGCTCTTTGTAATGATATCCTCAACACTCGACACAACACAACATCGTTTTCTTTGGGTAATAGATTAACTTGTTTAGTGGATTGATTCTTATTCAAACCAACAGAAATGCAAATCTCACGATAATCCGACTCATTCGTATCTGAATCCTTCAACACAGGTTCTAGTTTCACTTCGCCAAGTCTAGTACTAGTCACTGAGTCCAAGTTGTCGTCGTATCGTATCATTTTAGTGCCAAATCCGCATATGTATTTTGTAATCTTAGGTTTTGAAGGAACGAACTCTGGGCACAATAATTGTCCTGGAATTGCAGTCGACGGTATTTCTAGCAGATCAAAGCTCATATCGAATAGCAAATAATACACTATATAAGTTAATCACTGCTGTTTCTCTGCTTTTATGTAGATTTCTAACTGTGCCTAGAAAATGCGATGAGATGAAATTTTTCAAAAAACTATATATTATTTGACATTACAATACTGATATCCAAATACAAATATGAATATCGAGCTTTTGATATTACAATCAGAAATTCATAATCGTTAAATATTGTAATATAAATATGCGTTTTATTTATCAATTGAATAAATGTTTCTTATATCAATTTAAAAAAATTGGGTATATTGTCTGGAATCTTCATGAACTTCCATGAATATCTTCAGTTCGTTCAATTCGGTTTTTATCATCTGCGCCAACTGAGGTGTTAGTTGGTTGCATGTGCCGATATCTGGAGTTCTGTCGTATTCTTGCTCACTATAGGTATCATATAGTATGATTTGCGATGAGAATTTTACTTTTTGGAAACTATTTCCATTTGATCCTGTCGAATGTGAATCTTGATTAACGTTTATTGATGATTGTCGTAATGATGGTGCCAATAGCCCTCTAAATGACATTGAGATTGGTCTTTCTAGTTTAGGTGTACTGAGAGCGATGTATTCGTCCATGTGTGGCGACATTCTCTTGTTAGGTAACTCTTGGTCCCATGTTTGTTGATTTCCATCATCTTCATCATTAATGTCTTCATTATTGTCATTTCCATCATAGTTCTCATTATCCGTGCTATGATGATGCGGCTCAGTACTAATATTTGTAGTTTCAATTTTTGTATCAGATGGCTCTTGCCTTGCAGCACGGTTAGAAAAGTCATTGTTCGCAGAAAAGGTCACGTCGTAATCAACATAATTCACAACATTATGTGAATGAGCAAACTCTTGTTTGGCCTCCGGAATTTGGTCATTAGATCCGACCAATGGGTTTATATGATCTAGCTGAGGTGAACTGGTATCTAATTGAAGATTCACATCGTCACCAAAATTAATAATGTTAGCAAACTCCATGATATCGCTCATTAATTCATTATCATCATCCAATTTATACATTTCAGTTGAGGTTTTTTTAAAACTTGGCTCCTTCATAGATAAAGTATTATTAGATTGATCTACAACATCACTGAATAAATCGTCATCTTCAAAATCTTTATCAAAGTCAATAGATATATTATTCATTTGTTCTTCAATGGAACCTATTACAGAAGACCCTTCTTCAAAATCTGATATTACATTTTTTCCCTCAGTGTTATCAAATGTTCCGTTTTTCAAAATACTGGTAGCAGGACTCTTAGTAAGGTCGGGTGTTGAAAGCACAATATCCAAAGGTTCAACAATTGTCATACCTTGATTCTCGGCTTTAGAAGACAAGCTATCCCATGTCTTTTTTCTTTCTTTACCATTATTAGATTTTATTGATCTGTTTCTTTCTAGTTGTTTAATATTATCAATCTCTTCATCATCAAGAGATTTGGGAAACATTACTTCACCAGAATCTCTTCTATTAGTAAACGAACTGGATTCAGTCATTGGTGAAGAGCTATTTTTTAAATTGGAAGCGTTTAGTGCATTTTGAAAATCTAGTGGTGTTATATTTCTCTTCTTAATATCGTTTGATTTAATACCATTAATTATTTCTCCGTTGTCCTTGAATGTAGTCTTATTTCTTGATTTGGGCATTGTGATCTCATCATTTACTGATAAATCCTGTTTCTTCTTGAAAGTGGCAAATATATTTCTGTTACTTTGAGATCGTAACCCTGGTTTGGATTTATTCGAACTAGAGTTTCTTTGATGCAATTGCGATGAGCTAGAGGAGATGGGTAGTGTTTCGGCTGAACTACTATATTGCTTTGTCATATTATCAGAACTTTTTCTCTTTAAGAAAGAGAATAGTCCTTTCTTCCTTTTTGGCAAAGATACTGAAGTATCCTTACTAGTGTTATGGTTATTACTAGTGAGGTTAGCAATATCTGTTTTACCTTTTTTATCTTTAGTTGCAAGACTGCTTTGACTTGTATCTACTAAAGAAATATTTTCAATCCTTGCAGATAATTGCATCTCTGGACTTCCAGTTTGTTGATGAAATGTACCGTTAGAGTTACTACTATTCTGCTCTTGAATGTGTCTTTTGTCGTTCAAGTCAATATTGACACCATTCACATCAATCTCATTGTCCAAAAAGCCCAAAGGCACAGGTTCACGAGAATTTATAGCCATTACTGGAGTTCCTACTGTACTGGTATTTGGAGTGTGTTGTTCCACAATGGCTGGCATTGTCGATATAAGACGTGGTGGATTATATTCCAAACCTTGTGGCTTTGGTGTAGTTAAAAAATCAGGCTGGTCTGGTACATGATTCTGTTTCATGGCGTTGACAAAATTGCCATCGTTATTATCAGACAGATCAATCAAATTGGGTGACTCTAAAAAATCTCCTTCTCCGAATATTTCCTCATTCTCTATATCTTTAATTACAGATAAAGAGTTGGAATTAGTTACAGTTAATTTGCCCGCTGACTTCGATTTCTCTTCTAATATATTGACTAAAGCTCGGAGTGAAGGAGACGTCGTCATATTAACGGTATTAGTCTCCTGGATGGTCACTGAATTAGTTTTGAAATTATCTTTTATTGGCTCATCAAAATTACTGACATGCGAGTTAATACTCCTATCTGACATTTCTTTCAGCACTAAAGAGTTACGAAACGTCTTAGAATGCTCTAAAGCACTGATTGAGGAAGAAGAATAAAAAGAAGTGTTTAATAATCCATCAGAATCGTAATCCATATTTTTTTTTTCCTCTACCTTTAAAAGATGGTACAATTACAGTTGAAAAAGCTACTGTTCAGCCTGGCACCACAATTTCAAAGTAATCAACGCACCTACTCTTCTTTTCCAAAGTCGAAACTAACCAACAAAAATCACTTCTACAAATAAATGCTTGGTTGAAATTGTTACTAGTTAAATGTAAGAAAATGGTATCAGATTCAGGTTTATTATAGAACCACTAAGATCACTGAATAAGGTAATTTTTCGTGGGAATAATTCCTAATTCGCGTAAAGAAAAATGGCGATCATATCGTGATGGAGTGAGTAGGATTCGGGTAGAAAATATCACTTCCAACCCCCAACCCAGCTTCATCGACTGGCAGTTAGCCAAATAAATAGACAGTACAAAAGTTGACCAATTGACTCCAAAGCTGGCTTGCAATTAGTTCAAATATCATTGAATTATTAGGATATACTTTTACATAACTATACAGTCCTTTTTTGCGTACTGTGATGACTTCGTATGATGTCCTGCAGCTGAGGCAGATTGCTTTTTAATATTTGGATTTCTCTTAAACATTGATATCTTTTCTCTTGGTTGCGAAGAAGAACGTGATGATGTAGGTGAAACAGTAGAAGGATTTATGATTGGTTGGAAAAAATCGTCAGGTGTTTTCGTCCTAGAATTTGTTCCTGATTTTGTATCATTCATTGATCCCATATCTTCCTCATTTTCTTCTATCACTTCAGGAAGCGGGAATTCTACAGAACTGTTATCCATCATATCACTATATTCATCTTCTGCAATTTCTGGTGGGACACCGTTTGATGTTAAGGACAATGTGAGTGGATTCATTGCCGGTGCAATACTATCTTTATCTGATCCAACTTTTCGGAGCACAGGGTCTGATCCATAGATTAAAAGACTATTTGCCAAGTAAGAATAAAATTTAGACCAACCTTCTTCCAGTTCAATGGTAAATAATGCGCCAAACCTATCTTCTAAAGTTCTTAACAATGCTAACCCCATGACTTTGAACTTCTTGTTATCTATACCCAGGACTCTGGCATGACGTTTCCCTATCCCTTTCAAGATTGGGTCAAGTATATGTATTTCATCTAGATGGTTGACTCCATTGTTAATAATTTTGGAAAACGATACGGCCTGGTGTCTAATTGATGGAAACATATCTTCTAATTGGTCATCCATATTAATCAAATTCTCATAGAACTGAGTACAAAATAATGATTTCTCAATAACTGTCGATGGAATAGGTTCATCGAGGCCGAAATTGTTTGCAATACTGTTTGGCATTTTACCATAAGATATTGAAACACCTGCCGAAATGGTGTTCCTCATTGGTTGGTTTGTTGGTGTTGTACTATTAGTAGCTGAAGTGTTGACGATACTATTAGATGGGGTTGGATTAATTGTATTAGGAGGATTTGGTTTTTTGGTGTTCTCTACAGTTACCACATGTTTCTTATGAATCTCTGCAAACCTTGCACTCAACAAGGGACTAGCGCTAATCCCCACCCGTTTATTGTTTCTTAGTTTCTGGCAGAAATATGCTAGAGTTTCAGAGGTTAAATCATCGTTTAGCATCATTGACCAAGATTCTTTGATCAGTTGCATTTCACGTGGACTTAACCTTAGCACTGGCTTTAAAGCTGATTCTTCAACCTTGAAAGTGTCTTGCGATCTGTCGGACAAATTTTCCACTTCGTCAACGAGCTTAGGTCTCATTGTTGAAGGCTTCTTTGCATATGACTCGTCCAGCTTGGAAAGCGAGCTCTTCATAGATTGTAACCTCGAGTTCACACTTTGACGAGTGTTTACAGATCCTTGGCTAGACGCCTGAGGAGACACAATACTTGAACCCGACGTGCTAGTTTTAGTAGAGCCCATTTCCACCTCGCTGATAAAATCTGTACAAGCACTAGAGTGCTGATCCAAACTACGGCGAGGCTGGGCAGATTTTCTAACGTCTAAATACTGCGTACTCGGAGAAGTGTTTGAAGAACCTGCTTCAAATGAAGTCATCTCATTAGTAATAGCGCTGATCATATTGACAAAAACCAAGCACTGTAGTCAATACACATAAAAGTTGTCCTTAACGCTGTAAACACCCACAGGTAAGGCTCGGGATTACAACACGAGTTCTCAGAATGTCTTGTCTCTATATATGAAACCTGTTTGTAAAATATTGATTATGTCCTTCATATATGAAAACAGCAACCGTTTCAATGCGCATCTCGCTGGAATGCTAATTACATAAATCGCTAGCCGTTCCACTTTCCTCGAGACCTCGAAAAAAGCAATGTGATGATTACAAATACAAAATTTCCTAAAGCGGGATCTCTCCTGAAAGCCTAAGTTGCTTTTTAAGCAGCAAGATCCATTAGAAGGGCCCGTAGAGGAGGTCCCGTAAAGAAGTCTCATCGGACTGCATTTACCCATGGAGAACGGCTCCTACCAAAAAGGCTTCCAGGCTTCGCAAACGACATACGATAGGCACGTGACAGATTTTTTTGCTAGTGGGTATCACTTGTTGAAAGCAAATTAATAAACAATGCAATTGTTGGCTCGAGAGATCTCTTCAAATTTCCTATTCGAGTACGGAAACTTTCAAGATTTTCTGTTTAAGAAAACTATGCTTTAAGCAGTGCAGTTGCATTACATAGGTGGTTCTGTTTACAATAGTTTCAACTTATCTATATATATCTTGGTAACTAAAGTTTATACTGTTCTTGTGGGAGGATCTAACTCGTAGAACATGCCTGAACAGATACATTGTCTTGTGTACATTGTGGGCCATCTTTTAGTCTGAATCTTTGTTGGAACAATGGTTTTGTCTGTGGAAATAGTGTACCCGGCGCGTGTGACACATCCGCATCTGCAACATCTCTTCAGTTTCTCCTCGGTCAATTCGATATCACTTAGGTGATCGAATGTGATTCCGTCACTTTTCAATGCACTCATGTATCTTGAAGATTTGTAACTTTTTAATAAGCTTTCTGAATGGATGACTAATCCTTCTTCCAAAGGCTGTAAAAGATGGAATAATTCTGTAGAGAAACTTTCTTTTGTTGACAGTCTCAATTCGCTAGTGTCAGCAAAGTAAACATTCGCGGCGTTCACATGCGAGATCACTGCATCATTAGAATACGCTAGTAAGAATTCTTGGATCTTGGAATGCTCAGGTGGGATCTCTGATTTAATTAATAAAGAGTGTTCTCTGGCTAATAAGCCTTCAGCAGTCCCATTTTCTTGATCCTCCACTGTTGGAGAGAATCTATTGTTAACGTTCACTAAGAAAGTTTCAAATTTACTAAAATCTACTGGCGATTCCCCAAGTATTGTCTTTAAAAAGATTGATGACTCGTTTAATACTGGATAAGTTGTTTCGGGGTATTTGCTGATAGACGTGGTAATCTTTTTGATCTCTTCCAAAATTGATAATAATAATTGCCTTGACATTTTAGCCCCAAAAACCCCTAGCACTAACCGAGGCTTGGCATCTGGACCCTCATTGATCAGAACAAGAACTTCTTGAATAAGACAAGTGACAAACCTGACAAACCATTTTGCTATCGGAATCAATGAATGGATCAAATCTTGTTTAGAAAAGGCAATCTGGAAAAGTTTTGCATTTATTTGTGATGATCTTTGGTTATTATTAGTGTAATTAGCAGCATTGTTTAATTGTTCAATAGCAAATTGCAAGTTTCTAGAAACTCCATTGAATGCAAATAGCACATTCTTTAAATATAGGATTACTCTAGCCATCTCTGCAATACTTTCCCCTCCTGAAAATGAGCTCCCCAATTCTAGTTGTAATAACATCAGTTTTTGAATTGGTCTACTTGAAATCATTTTATCCATAACTTCCTTTGGAGCGTTTGGAGACACATTAAAAAATGGATATAGATTAGATATTAACGTGACAATGAAATTTTTTGCTCTATTTTCGTCTATCTCAGCAATTCTCATGATATGATATTTACAAGCAATGGATAAATCCTCCGCAGATAATTGACGATGAGTACCACCTACAAACGCAAATGCAAATGCTATGGCATCTACTACATCTTTACTAGGATCTGATAAATCTTTTCGTATAATACTAAAGAATCTAGGACACACTTCATGATGCAATTTTACAATCACACCACACAATGTTGGAGAAATTTTAATCCAGTCTATGGCACTACCACATGGTAATTCCGGATGTTCAAACCCAGCACTAAGTACTGAAGTAATCACATTAGTAAACTTCCCCTGTGTAACTTGATTCACTAACCGTTCCCTTTCTAACACCCAATCACTCACACGATAGGCAGATATAGTCCCATCTTCAAAATAAAATACCATGAAGGCATCTAATAATTCAGATGTCACATGTGAAACTCTATTCTCTAAAATCATGTTTGGATAATAAAGAATGTTATAATGGTTTGATTTTATTTGTAATTTACCATTTTGATTGTTGATCATTGGACCTAGGTTATTACTCGTATTATTTAATCCACTTAAGCTATTGTTTCTAGCTTGTATCGTTGTATTGGCAAAATCAGGATTTAAATATACGAGGTATGATTGAGATAAATATGTAGAGACCAATTTCAACCTTTTCACTAAAGTTTTGTTGGTACCATAAATGTGATACATTAATATTATCTCAGGGGAATGATCTTTCTCTGAAGAAGCCTTTGTAAGTACGTGCAATCCAACTAATTTCAATACTCTACCTTTATCATCTACTTGATCAATAGAAGTATCTAAGATATGTTGAATACGTAAAGTAGGATCCGTTAACACATTATTCTTAGCAGTTTCAGCATTCCAATTAACATGCAACTTATAAAATGCCAATTTTTTAGATAATTTGGAATAGCCACTAATGAGCATACAATGTCCATCATTTATAGGTGTGATCTTTGCAAATTGTAACCAGTCTAACTCTTTAAATCGTTGATTAGGTGTTTGGGATAATTGTAAGCTTAATTTCTTATGATCCTTTGAATTAGAAAATTGATACCAGAAATCAATTTGACCGTTTTTCCGAATGGCAATACATGCATATTTCATAAAAGGTGGGTGGAATACCCCGTAAGGTGGGACCTGTGCCGCTTTGTTTCTAAACGTATCTAAAGTAGTATCATAAGCACAGAATTGAGATGCAATAACACTTTTTGAAGAACTTAGCCAATGTAAATCTAATATTCTCGTATGATATTCCTTCTTTGTGTGTTTTCTTTCTAAATTTTTGGGTTTCTTGGTTACATGTTGTAAAGGCATGACATGATTATGAATCTTGTAAACGTTATCTTGAAAGAGCATTGTTAATTTTTCAAACGTGGTTGCCCCATCTGGGCTTTGGCCTGCTATAAGCATGGTCATATTTCCTAATTCATCACAAACAGCTAACATATCGCCAGGTAAACTAAACCAATTATTCCAATGTACAGAAGAAATATCATAAAAATACATGGGATTTTTGTTGGACTGATTAACGTTTGAAGAACCAACAGGTGAGGTTGCAGCTCTATTAGTCCCACCTGTGGCATTAACATTGCTAGCACCAGAATTATTCGGTAAAGCCTCCCCAGTCTGGGTTTCATGCAAAAATGGATGTATGATATACTTTTGAGGAGGATGAAACCTCCAATTTGTTTGATTTATCGTCTCTAGAAAAGTAATACAAAGATTCCCATCCGGACAATCAGGATCTCCATACGCTATCACACCATTCTTAGACCATGAGACCTTCAATTCAACAGCAAAACTCATACTTTAGCCCACATATAAATATGTTACAAGTCCTCTAGACGTTCCAACTCGCAATCCCTAGAGTCAATTGCCACCAATAGATCGCTTACTCTAGTGTGGTTTATTATATAATAGCTAGTTTTTGTATATTGCAATTTCTAGAAAAGAGCTAGATCTCCACACGTGACTACAACACAACATCAAGTGAAAACGCATATCAACAACCGTGCAATGAGGAGGAGTTGAATCACGCTGGTTTGGAACTTTTAGGCAATAAAGAGAGGCATTAGTAGTATGGTTTCTAGAGAGAACTAATAGTTTTGTGGTCTATGTGAATATTTTTCCGGTTATTTTATATTGTTCTTGAAATTCCAAGGCACGTCTTTCTAACCATCTAGGTTGAACTCCAATTCGTAGTCTTCATTATTACTGTCATCATTTTCTTGTAATATGGACGAAATTCTCTCATACTTGTCAAAAAAACTGCCGCCTTGTCTTTCACTTAAATAAACATAATATTCAAGACATGCAATGATCCAGGCCATTAAAAGAAATGCCCCAGAAACTACTATCATAATGTAGGCACTGTGTTCTGCTCCTAACCGTGCAACTAATATTAATTGCTCCTCATTAGCTGACATAAATAAGCAGCCAGAGCAAATTAAACAAAATGGAGCTAGATATTGAAATGAAAGAATTCTACCTGCCGACCGCTGATCTCTTAGTAGCACGCATATTTCAATGATTCTTGTAGCACCACCACTCATGAGCACGAGACCAAACATATAATGCACCTTTGTACTAATCACTAAATGCTGATGATGTTGTGACATGGCCCATCCAGTGAAAATTATAATCAAACTAGGAATAAAAGTTCTTTTACCATTTCTGGACAATAAAATGCCTAGAATTCCACCTGACCACCAGATAATCCCCATGGCTGTATGTTGATAATCATGCATGGACCAGTTTTCTTTTCCCCATCGATGCTCCGTAAAAGTATTAACTACTCCATATAGACATATAACCCAACTATCCATATTATCCTGCGAGTATGAGGCTTGTGTCTCTCGTACCCAGGGCACAATTAAGACTAAACAGTAGACAAATCCATACACTATGAAAGAGGAACCCATGATTCCGTGCGCCAAGCACTGACCTAAATGTTTCTCTCTACAGAAGCCGAAAAGAGCTACAGGTGCCAGACATACTTTGATATAGCCAACTAGAACTGAAATACAAGTCAAGACTTTGTATAAAACTATAATTCTATTATTTTGGATGGATGATTCACGTTTCCAATTCTTAAACCTGTCTAGCATAAGCCCAGATCCAGTTGTAACACTACCAAGAATAATACTCATCGATAAGCTTAATAGGCATATCCAAGCACTAGCTATGGAGGTCTTATTTTCAATACCATCATTGTCTGAAAACCGAAATAAAAAAGCTTCTAAAATGGAGTAAATTCCAGAAATAAATTGCAAGACTAACGACAACTTGAATCTATTAGCAAAACAGAACGTAGCGGCCAACGAGGGAAGTAGAAAAAGTAGAGAAAGAGTTGCAACCCAGTGGAGACTCTTGTAACCCGCTTGTTGAATATCTGGTTGAGAAAATTCCTCGGTACTGTCCATTCCATCCATTTGCATACATGAACCAAATACCGAAAACAATGCAGAAATAATTAAAAGTAACATTACGCTAACTCTTTGACGGTATTGCGCAGATCCGTTGCTACCAGTTATGTCTCAATATAATCATAAAGAAACTCTTTCTCGCTGTTAATGGAACAAAAAGCTCAGTTTCCTTGGTAATCCGAAATTTTCTTCATGACTCGTTTCCTATTAAGGAAATTTACGTCGATCAGTGACAGACAGACAGACGGTAACTATAAGGTGAACTCACGCTGACAATTACTCTTTTCTAAGTCCTTCATCATTCTATGAGTTAATCATTATTTGAAAATATGAATATTACAGATGAGGTGGTAATGTTTTCACAATTCTAATCATATGGTCCGATCAATAAAACTTCCAATAATACATGATATGATAATGTTCGTTCAATCTTGTTGTTCACTATTTTGAGGCTCAATCAAATCTAACGGTACCATCTCTTCTTCCTCGTTGATTGTATTTATCTCCTCTTGGTTCAAGATGTCGTCTATTGCAGTTTGCTGTATATTGTTAGTTTCAGAAACATTTTCTTCCTCCGACAAATCAAAATCAAAATCATCTACATCTAAAGAAGGTGCTTCGTTCATCATTTGTGCATTCGAATCCATGCTTATGTCATTACTGAGATCATACTCTGAGTCCGTATCAATAATATCTATATCATACGAAATGGCCCTTGATCTTCTTAGTCTCCTTCTGGATTTAACAAAGAATGCAAAATATAATAATAGAAAAACTGTTCCCATAGCAAACACTGCTACAACAGCAGAAAATCCCTCCCTTGGTGAGGGAAGCTTTATCGGTATATTATGTTCTGTATTGATATCTTCATTGTGTTCAGTATTTATTTCATCTTCTTCCTCTGTTTCCTCTGTTCCATTACCGATCTCTGTAACACCCTTTGTGGATTCACCATATAATTTCATACTCCAGTTATGCAATGTCACATTATTACCGTTTTCCACTGTCTTAACTTTTAAAGTCCAATCTCCAGAAGCCATTTCTCCCCAATGAGCTACAGACATAAAACTCCAATTGGAAAATCCAGCGTTCGAATCATCTCTTTTTCTATGCACGCCTAAATGAGAAACCATGCCATATGGTGATACCAAATCTACTTCAACGAGTCCTCTTATGTCAGCAGATATATCTACAGTAATGACGACATGTTCAACTCTTTTAAAATTAACTTCATTAAGATCTTCTTCGCTGACAGTAAATTTGCTAATGATAGTATCATCAGTGCTGTTAATTTTTTCTTCAACTTTTAAATTATCAGTTTCTAATAGAGTTTGTGCGTTAACATTAGTCCATTTCTCTGCAGTTTCTACTAGTTTTTTAGCATTTAACTTACCATAGCCATAACGATGTGAAAATTTTTTGCCCAAATAGCCTTGTTGCGCATTAGAGTCACGGTTATTTATTTCATCAGAGGATAAGACTGAGATGTATTGAATATCTCTCCACGTTAACGAAGGGTTAGCTTGTAGCATTAAAGCATAAAGTCCTGCAGCTAAAGGAGCAGCAGCTGATGTCCCACCATGTCTTGTACTGCATTTATCATTGATATCTGTAGTATGAATGTATTCCCCTGAACCAGAAGAATAAGTTACAACCATGACAGCTGCACAACTTTCAGCATACGGTGGATGCAGTCCCTTGTGGTCTAATGCACCTACTGTGATTGAATATATAGAATTCGTGTAACCATCGTAATTACAGTTATCACCAAATATACCCCCATTCCCACTAGCAAACACATAAAGAGCTCCTTTACCACCCCTTCCAGATTCCACACCTTTTACTAAAGCTTTCTTCACCAACTCTGTAGGCCCTTGCAAATGTCTCCCATCATCTTCTGGGCCCCATGAGCATGAATAAATATCATTGACACCTAAACCATAGACTAATGCAGATGCTTCATCTTCAGCCGTTAATCTGCCAGATAAGACTCTAATTCCAGCAACTTTTGCATCATATGCGACACCAATACCACATTCTCCTTTATCCTTCGAAGCGGCAATTTCTCCAGCACATCGGGTACCATGGTAATCATCAGAAAGTCTTGGTTTTGGCAAAGCAGTATTATCATTATAATCCCAAGACCCTTTAGCACAAAAATTATCCTTCAAATTTATATTGTCATAGTCTAAACCATCATCAACGATAGCTACTACTACGTTTTTTCCTGTGATGTTTCTGTACCATAAATCCTTAACATTCACATCATTACCAGCAAAATTAGGATTTATTAAATGCCATTGGTTTGGAAATGCAGGGTCCTTTATATGTAAATCCTCTAATGTATCCATGATTGGGACCATGCTAGAGTCGATTGGTGGGACAGCCATCCTTTTCTTCAAGTAGTTTTCATCCCTCAACGGTAGGTCTTCGAAAAATGATACACCATCTAAGGAAGAATGATCTTGTCGTTTTGTCAATCCGTTTAATGGTTGTGAAAACACATAATGGTTTGCTAATCCTCTCACATCATGTTCGTATCTCCAATTAAGATGTTCTGATAGCAGATCTTGTATAGAATAGTCAGATTCAATCGCAAAATATTGTCTTTCATTATGATTTTTCTCTGGAATTTCAAGCCCGATACATAAACGATTGAAGATGGCAATAAATCTCAACAAATTTACAAAAAACATGTTTATAAAGCTAGCTACTAGCTAGTACCAGATATCACGTAATCTAGATTATAATGATGAGCAATAATAATAGCGATAGGAAACCTAGTTAAAATTTTTTGCTCTTGGAAAAAAAATGCAATAAAGATGAGACAATAAAGGCTTAATTCTTCCTCAAATTATTCACTTTTTCTTTGTCAATGGTACACACAAATGTGACACTATCCACCAACGTTCACCAGTATGGTCCTATACAAACGTTGAAACGTGTTATATTGCTTCAGAGAAATTAATTTCAAAGTACAAATTTCTTGATTTTTTAGTGATTTTTCTATTATATAAAGAAAATATAGAAAGTGACAATTTTGAAACAGACTTCAAATTGGCCTACCAATTGGAATAATATAAATTATGTATCACAACTTAGTACAGCTCTTAGTAAGTATATGAATTAGGAGGAGCTCAACATCATAAAAATCTCTGGATAACTTCAAGTATGACTGAACTTTGCCAGGTTTGAGATATAAGTTCATTTCTCTCAAGAACCATGTCATCAGAAGGAGAAGTAACTTTTTTTTCAGTCAGCCAAAGCTCCCATAGGATCCCAGATTGGTAGTACAATTGGCTCCTCGTTGTTATTCGTAAATTTAGAAGCTAATTCCTTTGGTAATTCTTCCAAGTCAACTACTATCTGGTAACAGTATTCTTCAAAATATTCTTGTGTCATCACGTAAAGTCCATCTTTTCCTGAATCTTTACCCCAAGAGTTTTCAACTTGATACCGCAATGGTAGTTGACCTTCCTTTTCGACGTGACAAGCAGTAATTAGCATTGCATGAGTCATTAAACTTTCATGATACTTAATTCTATTGGCCTTTGATTGGTTTAGCTTATAACCTATAGATTCATAATCCCATAATTGAATATCCATTACCCCATTCTTCTTATCCATAAATTTTGGTGTATGTGAACCAAAAAATACAGGTTTATCATTTGATAATCTCTTAACAATCAATTCAGATAATGTCTTATTGTCAACATTTAGATACAAGACTTCGTCACCCCCAATGACGTTACCTAACCGGTCGATTTTAATCAGCTTCCCATATTCATGTCTTGGATCATTAATTAATGACACAGGTTTGGCGTTTGCTACATCCAATTGACAGTATTCTTTAGCAAATTGCAAAGGAGTACACTCAATGGTATGAATCTTCTTGTCCTTATCCATCACTTCCCATTTGAAAGTTTCATTAGGTTTAATATTTGGCAAATCCATAAACATCGTCATCATTTTCAGAATCTCTAGCTGCATATCTTTTCTATGTGATCCAAGATCCTTCACGTCACAACTTCTTAGTATCTCAGCAAACTCTCTTAATTTACTCTTCAACAAAGAATTCCATTTTGTTGAAGCAGTAGTAGAGTAAGCTAAATCATTGTAAAGATCCTTAGGGATTAATCCATATTTGGCAACTAGGTTGATAAACATACTATATTGTCCCCCATCACCTGTAGGGTCGGTTAACAAGTATTGAACGATTCTAGAGTCAACGTCTTCATCACGGGTATCAATGATCTGATCCAAGAAGTAATTGGCCTTCTCTAACTTATCGTAAAAAAACAAGTAAGCCTGTGAGATCTCAAACTCTTTCAAATTCAACTTCTTCATCACTGGCAACCTCAATTCGTTGGTAGCAGCAAATAACCAGCATCTCCCAGAAGATCTTTGATTTGTCACGGGAGCAGACTCTTGGCTCAACCTAACATTAAACACAGATTGGCTAGTCTTCAATAATCGAGTCTTATTCAAAAGAACTTCATCAGCATTAAAATTCTTCAACACGGTAGAGGCGAGTCTCTGAATGGGATCCGAAGTTAAAGACTCATTCCAGCGAGCTAAATCATCAACATTTAATGACATTATCTCAATATAATCCTCACTATTTGGTTCAGCAGATAATGGTCAACAATGTAGTTGCCAAAGCTTCCAGAAAGTGACTGGTTTATTACTAGGCCGGATTAATTACTTAAGCTTTTTTTTTATTACATAAATAGTAAACAGAAGCGATGACTAAGCAACTGCTATCTTGGCATTTAACCCATTCATCGGTGAAGCTATCATTTCTAGTGGTGATTACATTGGCATTGCTCTTGGAATGTCTACTTTATTGTCAGAAGAAGATTTAAACGACTTCTTGGCGCCTTCTGTAGCTTGTATTAAGCCCGCTAAGCTTACGAAACACAATGATGCTAGCAGTGAGATCGTCGTTGGAAAAGAGAGTGATGAGCTGGAGAAAGTGAATATTACATTATCTGATTGTTTGGCGTGTTCTGGGTGCATTACTTCCAGTGAGGAGATTATGTTATCTCGCCAAAGTTACCAAGTTTTTTTAACTGAATGGCGGAACTTGCAAGAGAGGCCATTAGTAGTGAGTGTTGCACCACAATGTAGAGTCAATTTAGCGTTTCACTACGGGGTATCTTTACATGATTTTGATCTTTGGTTTTGGTCAGTATGGCAAAATTATTTCCATGCTAAGTATGTAGTCGGTACACAAATTGGACATTTGGTTTCGTTACAACTTAGTTTGAACCAAATTTTGAGGAAAACCTGTAAAGATACACCTTTATTATCTAGTCATGACCCTGGGGTAGTCATTTATTTAGAAAAGACTAGGCCTGCGCTAGTACCTTTGCTACTCACCATTAAATCAGCGCAACAGATGACGGGCCAATTACTAAGAAAGACCATCGGAAATGCATATCATTTACATGTAGCTCCTAATTTTGACCAAAAATTAGAAGCCTCGAGGCCCGAATGTGACGGTGAGATAGACTGTGTCATTACGCCCAAAGAGTTCGTCGCAATGTTAGACCAACTAAATCTGAAAATGGATATGATCCATTCAGGAAGTACGACCCTTTTTCACGAGTTGAGTCCTCCAGGCTGGAACCCGGACTTGCACAAATCCGTCAGTGAGGGCAGTAGCTCTGGTGGATACGCATGGCAATACATTAATTATCTGCAACATGAAAATGTTGGATCGCAAGTGCTAACTCTTATGGGTAAAAATCAAAATATCCTAGAATACCGCCTAATAGATTGTCGCGGTAACAAGATAGCCTCAGCAACCGAGATTTCAGGCTTTAGAAACATACAAAACATGGTACGACAATTGGACAGTAACAATATCAAAAAACCAAGAAATGAAGCACTGCTAAAAAGAAGAGTTGCCGCGCATAGGCAAAAGAACCATGGTGCAAAACTTAGTCGACCACAGGCAACCGTAGCAGATCCTTACAAAAGTGATTTCATAGAAGTCGTTGCCGCTCCAGGTGGTTCCATGAATGGTGGTGGGCTCGTGTACCAAGAAGAATCCGCAGTAAAAAGAAGAGAATTAACCAAGAAAATGGAGTCAAGTTATTTCCACGATTTGTCCAAGACGCAATTAAAAGACGCAAGTTCTGTGCTTCAACACATTGATGACAATGATAGTAATTCGTTTTACGAATATCATCCTATAGACATACAAGAAACACCACCTCCAACAATACTAGCCCATGCAAGTTGGTAAGCAGCATTCCGCTCTGTGACATTTGGGCTGAGGGCTGCGGGCTTCGACTTTAACACTTATAGTTGTCGGCCTGTATTTTGCGAATGTTAGGGTATTCGGTCATTGTGATTTAGGGCATTAGGGTCCCACTATTAGGGTTTGTATCTTGTCGGGGTTTGGGCCCCACATCTGCAACGGGAATTTGAATCCGTTTGCCCGTGGCGCACGAAAAATACCCCTTCTCAACTCCCAATTTTGAGGTTGCTTGTGCATGCTCATGTAAGTAAAGCTTTTTCAGCAGATAAATCGGGGGTTTACAAAAAAAGTAGAACACCAGAAGTTCAAGACACCATTTCCCCTTTATTCGTTACCGCCAAGTCTCAAACACCGTTTTTGCATCCCCAACCTGCGCGTGTAACGTGAGACTTTCCATTGGGAGTTGAGAAATTGGTTATGACACGCAATTTTTACTAATTGTCCCTGATTAAGCTCCTATACCTGTTGTGATGCCCCTGTAAGATTATCATTTATAAAGGCATTAGACAATCGTAATTACTCTCGAAAACATGTTCACAATTGTGAAAATGTCGAATGAATATTACATTTTTGGTGACAAAGTCAATTAACGATGAGTGTCAAGTTTGAGAAGAATACTGTTATCACTGTGTTTGGTGCTTCTGGTGATTTAGCCAAGAAGAAGACTTTCCCAGCTTTGTTTGGGCTATTCAGAGAAGGATATCTAGACCCGACTACCAAGATTGTTGGTTATGCTCGTTCGGAACTGACCGTTGATGAGTTGCGCGACCGTATCAAGGGATACTTGAAGAAACCCAATGGAGTTGCTGATGACGTGAAGGAGGAACAATTCTTCAAATTGTTAAGTTATGTCTCAGGTCCGTATGACACAGATGAAGGTTATAACAAGCTAAGAGAACATATTGAAGAGTTTGAAGCTTCTAAAGGTGTGACAGAACCTCATCGTTTGTTCTATTTTGCTCTACCACCAAGCGTATTTTTAAGTGTTGCTAAGCAGATTAAAAGATTGGTCTATGCATCCAACGGTATCACTAGAGTCATTGTCGAAAAGCCATTTGGTCGTGATTTGAAAACCGCAAGACAATTGCAAAAAGACTTGAGCCCACTGTTCAAAGAAGAGGAAATTTATAGAATTGACCATTATCTAGGTAAAGAGCTGGTGAAGAACTTGCTAGTCTTCAGGTTTGGTAATCAATTCATCAATGCCACTTGGAATAAAGAAAATATTCAGAGTATTCAAATTTCTTTCAAAGAGCCATTTGGTACTGAAGGAAGAGGTGGTTATTTTGACAACATCGGGATCATTAGAGACGTTATGCAAAACCATCTTTTGCAAGTGCTAACTTTATTAACCATGGAAAGACCCACATCGTTCGACCCAGAAGCAGTTAGAGATGAGAAAGTAAAGGTCTTGAAAAGCGTAGCACCAATTGATGTTGACGATTTATTGCTGGGGCAATATGGGAAATCAGAAGACGGGACGAAACCTGCTTATTTGGACGATGAGACTGTCAAACCAGGCTCTAAATGTATCACTTTTGCCTCTATGGCCTTCCAAATCAAAAATGAACGTTGGGACGGTATTCCAATAATGATGAGAGCTGGTAAAGCCTTGAATGAAACAAAAGTAGAAGTCAGAATTCAATATAAAGGTGTCGCTAGCGGAGTATTCACCGATATTCCTAACAACGAACTGATTATTAGAATTCAACCAAACCAGGCCGTGTATGTGAAATTTAATGCTAAGACTCCAGGTTTATCCAAATCAACTCAAGTAACAGATTTGGATTTGACTTACTCCACCAGATACAAGAACTTCTGGATTCCAGAAGCTTATGAAGTCTTGATCAGAGATGCCTTACTGGGTGATCACTCTAATTTTGTTAGAGATGATGAATTGGATGTCAGTTGGGCGCTATTTACTCCTTTATTAGAATATTTGGAAGGTCCAAACGCCCCTCAACCAGAAATTTACCCATACGGTTCCAGAGGGCCAAAAGGTTTATTAGAATATATGAAAAAGCACAACTATATTGTTCATCCAAAGGATAAAGATTATACATGGCCTGTCACTAGACCATTGGAACAATAAGCCTCTGGTAAGGAGTGGATATGTGGATCCTCTTAATTCAAGAACATGAATAATTTGAGTTTATAAAGTCAATGAAGAACAAATGATATTCTCATTTAAATATATTTTTTATGAACCAGCCATATATATATATCTATATCAAATCGTTATCATTAATATCATTAGAGGATTTATACTTATCTTTCAAGGATTCTCTTAGACCTTTATCGTACTGATTGGCAATTCCAAATAATGTCTTAGAAATTGCTTCGGTAGCACCAATCAATGGTCTTATAATTGCCACTGGAGCGACCTTAGCCGCTGACACAGCAGCGGCTTTAGCACTTTTAGAATTTCTATTCAGCCACACAGCATCGAAAGCAATCTTCATATGTTTCTCCAAAGAATGATATGCTTCTTCAAGACCTTGATGCACATCTAATGGCTGGTCAGCATATAAGCTCACAATTTTGGGTTGACCATCATCATTGAGAGACGTTGGATCAATTATCACAGCTGCAGGATTTTTACCACAAACATTCGGGTTGCTCCCTCCAAGTAATTGATCTTCATTTATAAGGCCCTCAATATCAAGGATATTATTACCCATGTTGAATTCCAGCTCTCTCTTTTTCGCTATGCGAGTAGATGTACCTTGTCCTCCAAGGTATTTTTCAGTATTTTCGAGTAAATTTTGAGTCCCTGATGCCATCTTCGCTCCAAGTTTTATAAATTCACCAGTCGATGTTCTTACAAATATGTTGGTATTTTCTTTAAAATCTCTGGTAAAATTTTTGTCTGTGCTTTTATAGTCAGAAAGTAAAACTGTGACTAAAGTTTTAACACCAGAACTAAAAGTCATGAAAGATCTAACAGGAGTGATACCTTCTAGGACCCCTCCTAGTTGTTTTTTTGTAATATCAGGAGTCCAGACACGTTTTAATACAGTATTTAATTCATCAAATCCATTTATACCACGTAAAATTACTCTTTTTAAGACTATGTTAGAGCCGTCTAAAGTGAAGAAGTTCATCAGTTCGCTTGTATGTCCTGACCTAAGCCCAGCGTAGTCTACCTTTTTAGGTTTATAATCCAGTTTAATATTTATGGGTTCGAGTTGAAATTTCTGAATAAAAAATTCTTCAGGATAATCATCCACTAACTCAAACCTAGGATCTTTAAATTCAAAAAAACGAATAATAAAATCCAAAGTATCCTGATCTATATGAAGCCTCAAGGGAGTTATTTTGGCTTTGATTATTGAATCAAATGATGCAAGTCGCTTAATCGGTTTTCCCAGCTTTAATTTTAGTTCTAGAAAATTTTTGGTCTCTCTTGTATGATCATACATCATAGTCATGAATTTCTTCCAGGTTGATGTGGATACGTTGTCAATCACTTCAAATAAACCAATTTTAACAAAAACATCGCAAAGATCTTCGGATAAAAATAAATCTTGGATTTCTCCTTGATCAGATGATTCCCATAAAGTTGTCTCAATGTTTATACTATTAGCGCTAATCGCTGCTTTATAATTTTTGGAAGGATAAAGGCTTTTTTTAGTGAATAACTTCTTATCTCCAAGGGAATTTTTGGTTTCATCTAAGCTCTGTTCCTGAAAATCATTTTTTTTCCCTTTGGGAGTCGCTATGTAAATTGATTCAAAAACTGATCTTGGCTCTGTATAGTTATCTTCATTAATTTTGTCACATTGTTCGGAATCCTCAGAATTGGAAGAATATTTCTCTGTATCTTCAATCAAGCTTAATATAATTTTCCTTGAATACTTCCAGTCATAGCCATCAAACAATTTTAAATTTAATTTATTGATTGTAATGCTTAACTTGGTTTTAGGATTTTGATTAGTTTTTTCTATTTCCTTATCAGTTATTAGCAAATTCTGGTTATCCACAAACTGATCTAAATTAGAGACACTATCGATATAATCTTCTTTGATCTGAATCATATCCTCTGAGTTACTGCTTAAAATATGGTTTGAATTATTGGTCGAGTTACTTAATGTGTCGCGCCTGACAATATCCGCTTCATTAGGTGATTTTTCGTCAATGAATCTTTCTATCATTGTGATGTAACTTGTATTAGATATTTGATCATTCGAGAAAGTCTCATTGGTATCTAGAAAATCAAAAAATTCAAGGTCTGCTCTTTCTAACAAATTTAAATCATTGACCGAGGAAGGGTGGTACTTTTTGTTATCAGGAAAGGTTTCAGAATATTGCAAGTCTAATAAAGACTGAACTAATGTATGAAATGAGTCTGCACATAATGATAGGCTGATATGCTCAACATTTAATTTAATCAGGAAAATGTTATGTGTCAACTCCAAACGAATTCGTGAATTCATGAATCTACCAATAGATGAGAAGCCTTGGGATAGTAGAAGATTTGGAAACGATTTTTGTTTCTTTTTTCCCGCTGTTTCCATCATTTTATTCTCATCAAGTAGCAGTAATGTACCATTATTTATGTTTACACTTATTTTATCAACAGAACTGAAATCAATCAAGCTATTCTCGATAATAACTGCTAAAACAGAGTTTATTCTACAGGGATGTAAAAATAAACACGACTCTAAAAGTTTAATATCCCAGATACTAGTTTTTTTTAATGCCTTTGAGGTAGTATTATTTGTAGTTTGAGGCTCTGATGAAGCTTTATATCCGGTGTTTGTACTATTGGTACTATTTTCCTTAAAAAGTTTTGTCCATTTTGCATAGTAACTCAATGCTAAACTCTTAAATCTAATCTTTATCTTGTTTATCCTTTCTACTTCAGTCTTCTTTACAAATACAGCTGGATATGAAACTTCAGATAACTTTATAAATTCCGCTATATTTTCGACAGTATTGTCATTGGTAACTCTTTGAACCTTCAAATCAGAGCAGTGAAAAACGAGGTCTTGTTCTAATTCTGTGAAAGCTAATGTATTATTAAACAATTCACCACGCACTGAACCAAAACTCTCAATGCCTAAGAATTTTTTAATTTTCCATTTTATGGATTTAATTGAAACAATGAGTGTTGCAGATATGCTACGATTATGCATGATACCAGACGATGCTAAAATTCTGACACTTCTCTTCAAGTTAGATTTTCTCTTTTGGAAGTGGTTGTCCTTAGTTTCAATTTTGGTAAATAGAGTTATCAAGGGATTCATCAGAACCGCTGTATCTAGTAATTTTTCATAAGTATCCTTTAGCATGATATCTTCAATATATATCATTGTTTTTGTATTCAAGGACATCGGTTCCATATTTTCTGAAAAAGAGGCTATTGTCTTCTTCTGTGTCAGGAAATTCATACAAAAACCTGATAATACTAACAGTTGATTGATTTTTTCAAAGCTAGATCTTAGTATTGAAATAGTTTCTATTGTTAATGCATTTTTAGAAAGTTCATATTTTACATCTAAACATAGCAGTGCCACCGAAATATTCACTAACGTGATACCAAATGACGCCTCTGGTATGTAAATGATAACTTCCTCTTTGTTTTCCTCTTTCAATTTTAATACAGATGAATTTTTCATTTTGCCCTTATTTGAAAAATGGAGCGAGTCGATAAAAGCTGCTATTGACCTGTATGCAGTTCCTAATTCAACAAATTGTTCTAATGTCAAAGAAATGTCTATTGGATTCTTACACTCTAAGCGTTTGACGTCCTTTGATAAGAATCCGGTGATAAAAGGTTTCTCTTCATGCAATTTAGTTTTCTTTGAATTATCATCTAAAATCTCTGCCCATTCAATCTTTATAGAATAATCACTAGTTCCTTCTCGATTCATGTATAAATGGATTAGTTTTAAAGTTAATAGTGATGAGATTTTTAAATTAACATTTTCAATGCAGAAATATGACATTACTGATGATTTTTCAACGTCCTGTTGAGCTCGAAATCTCTTGTATCCTAGTTGGTTTATAATATCTAGGCCATCAGGTTCATCTATTGGATCACTTTTTAAACTGATTACGTATGAGATAATTTTGGAGACAGTCTCTGAATAATTACTATCCAAATTTTGAATCTCCTCAAAATTAAGGTCAATAGTTGTTACATCAACAGTTAAATCTAAAACTTCTAAATTTTCTAAAGAGTTTAGTCCTTCAAAGGAGACATTAATTTGCTGAATGCTAAGCAAAACAAATTGAGCTCCATGTGAACTACTGCTAGTATTACTCGAATTATCATTACTGAATAAATTCGCTTGGTTAGTAGGTTCATCAAAGGCACTCATGTACAATGAAGTACCACCCATTTTGGAATAATACAAGCTTTCTGATAAAGAGCTTTCAAAATTATCAGACATAGAACCCTCCTCTTGACCTTGTTCCTTGCATACTATAAAATCAATAGATTCGATAAACAGTGTTCGAGTCAAATTTTCTTTTCCTTTTGATATCACATTATGCAATACTACATCTAAAAGTTTAATGTTGTGATCAATATTATCTACTACTGATATTTTCATGTCTTGCAATTCCAAGGACATTTGTCCTAGCATAGTATTTAATATCTTGTTTCGTACATTTTCCATATTAGAAGGTTCTCTTCTGCTATTATCCGAGAGTTCATTAACTGCATTATCGTCTGTACTAGAATCATCCTCGGTGTCTATATCATCCAGATTAGTTTCACTTTGTAGTTGAGCAATCGATGCAGTTAAACTTTGAATACTCTTAGCAAAGATTGATTTCGATAAGGTATCATTGTCCAAATATGTGGCATCGTTTTTCTCGGCAGTTCCAATGACAGGTACTTCCACTTTAAAATCTACACCCGTAGCAAAGATATCTAATCCACCAGAAACAGACAGTTGTAAATCTAATTTTTGAATATTCCCACCCAAAACCGTTAAATACGCAGAATCTAGCTCGGTAACGTCTAGCTCTAAATTACTAAATGATACTTTCGAACTAGAACCTAGAGAAACTTCATCTAAATTCGATAAATCGATTTTGGAAAATAAAGAGATCTGCTTCAATATTTGGAACAGCAACCGTCGTTGTATAGTCTGAGGAAGCCACAGCCCCATCGACACGCTCTAGAAAATAAATGCCTTATTCTTACAGCACTATAAACCAATACACACACAGTGTGGTGAATTTGACGTTATAAGAAATTGTGGTAAAATAAGGTCTAATTTCAATTATTTTATATAAATATTTATTTGTTAGCGTCTTCTATAGAAAGCGACACAATCAGTTGACATATCAAATTGAAGGTATAGCGCGGCAAAATCTTGTTTGAATGACCCACAATTTCTATTGCTAATAAATTTATGGTTTCAGCAGAAATTTTGTTCCCTTTACCAAGATAATTGGTTGGAACAACAGCAAAGAAGTAAATTTGAAAGTTTTATAATCATTCTAAAACGTTAAAAAAAATCCAATTCCGAATATCCATGTGTTCTTTGAATATGACAATCATACACACACATATATAGATATATGATATTTACGGCAGTCCATGAGTCTAGTCCTGGTCTTGTTCCAAGAAATACGAATGCTTTCTTATATCTCCTAAACGTTTCCTGGCGTTGACAAGAGATTGTTCTAACTTTAATATTGTTACTTGTTGTTCCATTTCTGCAGTCTTGGCTGCGTAATCTGTGGTGAAACTTAATGGTTGCGATTCTTGTGTTTCGTTTACTGAACCCATGACATGGTTAACTAATAATCTACAAGCGTTACTGACAACTGACGAACAATTCTCTAAATTATTTTGCGCTTTCGAATGTGCGGTGGTTTTAACCCTTGACGCAGCGACTAATTGTGCCGTCGAGGCTGCTACTTCTTTAGACGCCACGACAAATTCTTCAGGGGAAGTCTGTTTATTTTTTGAGATCAAATCACCTGCAATCGTGATAAGTAAATTTGTAGCGGTACCCACAGCTTTAGCTGCTGATACTAACCCTTCTGTCCAGCGGCTGTTCTTCTTATAAAATTCTTTTAAAGGTTGTGAAGTCTTCGATGCAATCTCATCTTGACACTCGATAGCTGCTTTCACTAATGCGACAATGGCGTCAATAATTTCAAGAGCCATTGATAGCAAAGGTTTTGGTACGTCAACATCAACGTTGACACGCAACTTTTGGGATGATTTGACGATATTCTCTGCAGTGGATACCAGCTCAGAGTGTGCATTTTTTTCTACATGACTTCTCGTCGTGAGCAGTAGAGGCTCAATGGACAAGGCCAATTCTTGCAATTTTTCTTGCATATCAACGTTAGCGTTAATGACGGTGTCCGTCTTTGCCTCAATGTCTAATGGATCCAAGTTTTCAGATAATAGATCTTCGAAAAAATATTGACCTTCCCTTGCAGCTCTTTTCAAAATATCAATAAGATCATTAGCCTTATCACCTTCCAAATTAGACGAAATGAAATTTTTACAATAAACTATTAAAGAAGCCACAGAAGTACTGAACTCGTTAATGTTAACTATCACTGCGGGCTGATCGCCGTCTATTACACCATCCACTAACAAATCATTAAAGCTGGTAGCAAAATCAGTAGCCTTCTCTGCAGCACCTTCGATTAAAGGTAGAAGCAAAGAAGCTTGGACATCACTCTGAGTTGGTGTCCCATCAAGAGCAAAAATAGCCTCCTGAATGACATTGATCCCACCTTCTAGGCATGCATCGATTATGGGACTCATCTTTGTTTCTGTTAATGAAACATTCATAGCCGTATCTGCGCCTACGTTATTAGCCCCATTGATGTCTATGCTTTTATCTAACTCGTTTCTTAACTTATCTCTGTCCTTTATTAAATCTGCCATTTGAATATCTTTCTGTTTCATTCTTGTCTCTAAATGTTCTTTTTGTCTTATTGCCTCCTGTGCACTACTAACTTTTTTCTGTAATTTCTTGAATTTAGGTAACAATTGTAAATGTTCTTGACGTAATTGCGAGTACAATTTAGCTAGTGAGTCATACTTCGTGGACCACACTTCCAATTGGGTCTTGACTGCTTCTAATTGCTCATCCTTATTCGCGACTTGTCTAGAGGCATTTTCGTTCATTGTACTAATCTCGTTTTCCAACTGCTGTACCCTTGAGTCATACTGTTGCAGCAGCTGTTGATCGTTTTCGTACTGTTTAGTCATGGCCATCAAATCGTTTTGATGTTGAGACTGTTGATGGATTTGTAGATTGGCCATCTCCTGTTGAAACTGCTGTTGTTGCAATTGTTGTTGTTGCAATTGTAGTTGTCTCTCTTGTTCCAAACGAGCCTGCTCCGAAGCGTACTGGGCTTGCTGCTGTGCCCAGAAGTCAGGCTGAATCTGTGCAGGCTGCATGGTAGGCAGCATGCTTGCTGTGGCCGCGCCTGTCACCGTTGGAATTAGTGCCGCGTAGTTACTGGTGCCAGCAGTACTCATTGGAGACATCATTGACACTTGGCTCGCAGTGCGTTGTTCTGTGACAAGGCTCGCACGTGGCTGCGGTGTCCTTTGTTGCTGTTCTGGTGGCGGCGACGAACTCATTTTCTGTTTCCTTTCAAACTTGATCTGTTTCCCCTGTGCCTCTTCATCGCCGTCGGAGATCAAAAACACATCCGGTGCCACTGTAGGCAATTTTGGTATTGTCACTAGCGTGGTCAGAAATTTGATCGACGAGCAATCTGCATAGAATTCAAATAACCTACCATGCTGCAACTCGTATTTCTCCTTCAAAGGCAGCAGAGCCTGGTCGCCCTCTCTATCATTCAGTTGTCTATGCATGGCTCTTAACATCGAAGTGATGAATTTGTAAATCCCGTAGGACTCCGCGAGTAACGGAATCAGCGCGGACACTTTTGCCTCCGAGCTCCTATTCCCGCTTCTTTGGATCGAAGCAAAAACCACCTGCCCAAAGGAGTCTAGTGAATCCTGCAAGGACATCAGGTCCAAAATGGTCTCATACCCTTCATCCGGGTCAGAAACAGACACCAGGGACACATACTCCTGGTACTCGAAAGTCCCACTATTGAAACCTCTATGGTTCGCATGGAAATGCAACTTCAACACCAGATACTCCACATACTCCCGAATCAGCTTCGAATACGACGACGAGGCTCCAGCATGCACCCGCCCTAACGACCGGATCCACTCCCGCTCCCTGATAGCAGTCTTCAACGCCGACGGATGGCCCTCTTGAATCACCTTATGCAACACAGTAAGCATCTTAAACAGCTGCACCTCATCCTCAACAAACGGCTGGCTCTTCAACGTCTGAAACAGCTGCTTCGCGCTCCGGTGGTCCCAAGTGTACACTATACACGCCCGCACATGCTTTCTCTTCGGCGCAGTCTCCTCCACCGAGCACGCTTTCGCCAATGTTTTCTGCAAATCTGCCTCTCCTCGCGACATACACTCTCACGCTCACGCTCTCGCTCACTCTCACGCTCACTCTCACCATCAAACCCCACCTTTCAGTGGTAGAAACTGGCTCTCAGTCCCTGGAATTCTTTTTTTTTTTTATTTTTCAATATTTCAAATCCGTGCGAAGTGACGGCTCTCTGAAAAATTTTCTGGGAAAGCCCGTTGTGTCTTTACAAAAGGATGGTTACTACTATACTGTGTGGAATTTTGGGAGTTGAGTGGTTAGTGTAAAATTTGTTGTTTACGGGTGTGAAGTATATTGATACCGAGAGTGCTAGTGTTGTTATATGTCTATTGAGAATTTGAAATCGTTTGATCCATTTGCCGACACTGGGGACGACGAAACCACTACAGCCAATTACATCCATATCCGAATCCAACAGCGTAATGGGCGTAAGACTCTGACCACTGTGCAAGGTGTTCCTGCGGAGTACGATTTGAAGCGTATTTTGAAAGTTTTGAAGAAAGATTTTGCTTGTAACGGTAACATTGTGAAGGACAGTGAGATGGGGGAGATTATCCAATTGCAAGGTGACCAGAGAGCCAAGGTTTGCGAGTTTATGATTTCGCAGCTGGGTCTACAGAAGAAGAACATCAAGATCCATGGGTTCTAGAAGAGTTGTTGTTGCTCTGTTCGTTATATATGTAGCTATCATCTTTATATAGGAATTTTTTTTACTGGAAGCTCATCGCTGTTACTCTGAACGCCACATGCTGGCGGAGTCGTGCGTGCTACGGGTTCAAACGTCGGGATGGCTGGAGATCTGAACCTTTTGAAGTCGTGGAACCCGAAACTCGTTAAGAATCGGAAGAAGGTTTGGGAGACGGAGCAGGCTCTGCTGAAGGAGGAGAAGAAGCTTGAAGAACGGAGACGAGAAATCGCGAAGGAGAAACAGCTACAACAGTTGGTCGATGGCTCTGCTGCGAAGACGAGGAATGGTATGGAGTGGATGTACGAGGAGCAGTCTAACGAGGTCAACGAAGACTATTTACTGGGGAAGAAGAAGTTGGATACCAACGTCATTAAGCAGGCGAAACCTATACAGACTAACATAGATAGAGTCACTACAAAAACCGCAAGAGTGCAACACGACTACAGGTTTGATGATCCAATGCGGAAGCTGGCTCAAGGAAAGAAGATCGGGAAGAAACCTCATAAGATGACTCGTAAACCTTCCAAAAAGGACCAAATTGATTATTGAAATTTGGTCCTTTTAGCGTTCGGTAGCTCCACTTCATCTAGATTCAAAGGCTCTTCGGTACTGTCGTAGTCAGATCCGCTAGCTTCATCTTCCAAATCTCTCTGTGCTTCAGTGTAGTATTTCACGCAGTATGGGTATAAATCTTCACTAAATAAAGTCGCCAGGGAGTCTCCATGTGGGAACTCCTTACGTGGCTTTAACCCAGTCCATTTAAACCAACCAAAGATAGATTTCATACCGGCCCTATAGTTTCTTTTGTTTTCACTGGTACTCATATCTGGGATTAATGATGGATTTATAGCATCATACGACTTAGGCCACTGAACTTCGACGGGCTCACTAATAAGCTTTTCGTCATCGACGTCGTCATCACTATCACTATAGTCGCTTCTAGCGGTATCTTTACTGTCCAATTTAACAATTTTGAAGGCTTTAGTCACCGTTTGAGCTGGGAAATCATCTTCAATACCTTCAAATCTTATCGTAATTTGGAAATTCGCTTCGTCATCCCAATCAACCGTCACTTTGCTGATTTGGTCCACATACTTGAAATCAGAGGCTCGGATAAAGTTAGCAAAATGCGAATGTTGAGATAACACAATTTTCCAAAACTCTGGTATATCGTTGATATAGCTGTCTCTGGATTTATATAACGGCGCAATCCTCTTTAATCTATACAGTTCCACTTCCTTATCTAACTTTTCAATAGCCTCTTCATTACCAGCCAAATTTTCTAATGCTTTAGACGTTCTACCACAATCTTTAAAGTTAGTAAACCAGATTCCAAACTATTACCAGTGTAAACAAGTATATAATCACAATGTAACATACGTGGCTTTATCCATTCTAAAAGAGTAACTGAAGTTCTAGAAACTAGTGTCCAGTTCTTGTCTTTTCCAATGGTACGATGTTCCACACAATTGATTGAACTTTGCACGCTATAACGAGGATATAGTATGTAGTTACAATTTTAACATATTCAAAATACTAAAATCTATAATTTATGAATTAGATGTTATTTGATCAAACTTATATAGAGTGGGAAGGTCATAGTTCAAGTTGAGAAGTTCAAAAGCTCATTGAGACGCTAAATACTCATCATGTAATTTTTTCTGTTGTTCCCATTGTTTCTTTAATTTTTTAGCCATGCTCTTGGTGATTTCATTGCCATCTTTGTCCTTCGTGGGAAGACCATCAGCATCCCAATCACTGAACAGAGTCTTGTCTTTGAACATCTGTTGTGGGGAGAGTTTAGCCTTCTCTAACTTTTGAAGCTCTTTTTGTTCTTTCTCTTTTTGCTGTTGCAATTTTCTAGCAATTTTGGCAGCTTCACGGGCTTCTTTCTCCTTGGTAGCTTTGATCATTTCTTCTTTCTCTTCAGTAGTGACAAACTTGATCAATGCGGCTTGTTCGTTTCTATCATCTATTGCTATATTTAGATTCAATAGTTCATGATCTCTGATAGAATCTGTAATCTTCAAATACTCTACACTATCCACTTTATCAATGGCCATAGATCTCACTTTATCCCTAAACATAGACAATACTTTCACGTAGGGCATAACAGTGTCTTCCAGAGAGCTACCTTCGTTGCTAGAAGAAGCAGATTGCGATAACCAGCCAAGTCCATCTGGTCGGATTTGGAATCCCAGAATTCCGAGAATCTTAGTAATATATTTAGAGATTGTGGTAATAGGTTCAATCTTCAAATTTGCACCTACCGTGGAAATGTATGTGTTCGTTATGGAGATTAAATCTCCCAATGCTTTCATGGCTACTGGGGTAGATAAGTTATCACAGAATGCCGCATGAACTTTCCCTTGAGTACTTTTTAACTCTTTCATTAAATCTTTCTCTGATTGAGTTAATTTTTTAGAGACATATTTCCCTTCACTTAATAAATGTTGATTGTCAGACATTAAAGCTCTAACATTATTGAAAAAATTATTAAAAGAGGACTCTACTGATTTCACCTCATTGATAAGTTTTTCTTTAAAATCTAGCTGATTGTTCCATTGGACTAAAGTAAATACCAATCTCAACTGACGAGGGGAAAAATTCTTTAAAGCTTCATCGATGGTAATGAAATTTTTTAAAGATTTTGACATTTTTTGCCCTTCAATATGTAAATGACCAGTGTGTAGAAAATAATTCACCCATTGCTTATTATCAAAGCAAGCCTCTGACTGTGCTAACTCATTATCATGATGAGGAAAGGCAAGATCGATACCACCTGAATGGATATCGATGTTAGGGCCGAGTATATCACTTGCCATTACTGAACATTCAATGTGCCATCCTGGTCTACCTTTCCCCCATGGAGAATCCCATTCTGGCTCACCAGGTTTGGATGACTTCCATAAAGCAAAATCGTTCCTAGATTTTTTACCAATGTTATTCACATTCGATAAAGAACCTTCTGCGTCATCAATTAAATCTATTTGACCTTTATTCCATGGTTGACATTTAGCATAATCATGATTTTCACTAGAATCAAATTTGAAAGTATCAAAGTATACAGATCCATCATCAGTAGCGTAAGCGTAACCATTAGAGATAATTTGTTCTACAAAAGCGACAATCTCAGGAACGTATTCAGAAACTCTAGTGGTCACAGTAGGCGGTAGAACGTTCAATTTGGCCATATCCATATCATAACGAGATTCCCAATAAGCCGGTAACTTCTTGAACACTTCAGGATCATTAACAGAAGCACCATTCTCTTCATCTAATAGAGGTACCAGAACATCTTTTACCAACGGGAAAAAATTGGATTTGTCATTTTTATAATCTTGTAAAGCTCGTAATGTGCTTTTGACGGCAGTGAAATGCATTGGAAATTTAGGATTTTCCAATTTCATCGACTCTTGATCAACCGTCTCAATCCATTCGTGAATTGAATTGATATCTTTAAAATCCTGATTTAAATTTGTAGCCATGTATTGAAATAAACTAGTTTCAACTTTGCTAATAGCATCCGCATTCATGTCATTTATAGATGAGACATATTGTTCAAACAAATAAAGTTGTCTGGCTCTAATAATAATCTTGTCATCAATGTCGGTAACATTTTGAACAAATTCAATATCGTAACCAAAGTATTCAGACATAATTCTTCTATTAATATCAATAGAAACATAGTTTCTAGCATGACCCATATGCGAAGCATCATATACAGTAGGACCACAGGAGTACCATTTCACAGTATTATCACCAGATGCAGGTAAAAATGGTTCTTTTGTCCTCGTCAATGTATTGAACAATTTCAGAACATTCTTTTCTTGAGCCTCCACACTCGGCTTGTACCATTTTGGTTGCGTAACTTTCGCTCCTGATGACATTACTCTCTTACACAATGTGATGAGACTCGATCGCATGCAATTGATGTATTGTGCAAATGACAGATTGGTGATAGAAACTGATGGTACATCTTGAAGCAATGACTGTTTTAATCTTTTCCAATCCAGCTCAAACCCTAGTCCCAAACCCTAAAGCCCTAATACATACACCTAATATCCGGGTGACATTGTGTTTTTGAAAAATTTTTATTTGGAAAATCGATGCGATGAGCTCTTATTACTACGTTAGATATGTAGTGACCAATTTATCGAAACTGAGTTTTCATTATCATTGTGGTGAGATATCTGTGGGCTGCAGTATGGGAAAGAGAGGTGTGTCTGAGATTGAGGTCTCTTCTGTGGAAGAGAGTCCCTCTGTTGCCATTGGCAGTTTTTTCAAAGGATTTAGAGTTCCAGATGAGACTAAGTTTGATCTTTACCGTTTGAAGAAGAGTTCGGATAAGAACGAGTTTTTGGTGCATGGCGAGAATGATAGGCTAGAATATGATGGTACTACTGACAATGTGGCTGCCGGGGCTGTTCAACACGTTGTAGGTGTTTTTAATCCTGAGAAAAATTGCATTGACTTATTTAAAGCTCCAGTGATTAGTCCCAAGATCATCGCTAAAGCTACAAAGAAATTGAAAGGTCCTGCTATTAAAAATGATAGTACTGTTCGTGGTTCTGTGTTGAGAAACGCTCTTGGTGAAGCCTTTGGTACCAAAAAGGCCAAAAAGGCTATTTCTGATCTGGAAAGAAACAGGATTGATTCTGATAAATTAACTGATGTCGCAGTAGATATCATGGACGCAGTTAGGGAGACTTCTAAGAGTTTACCCACCAGGGAGGAGATGCAAGAAGCTATTGATAACGATAGACCTACTCCTGTCGCTAATGTGGATGCCACTGATGTAGAACAAATATACCCTGTGGCCAATATAATACCAAAGAAGGAAATGTCATTTATAAGGGCAGGACCAATCTTAAAAGAGGAAGAAGTCGAGAAGAAACTAGAGTTTCTACCTTATTCTGAATCTAATTACGTGACAAAGAAAATTGCATCATTGACACAACCTTCGCATTTGCCCAAGTTACAATTATTGTATTATCTATCCTTATTGCTAGGTGTCTATGAGAATAGAAGAATGAACAATAAAGAGAAATTATTAGAGAAACTGAACTCTCCTCCTGAAATATTAATCGATGGAATTTTAGATAGATTCACTGTCTTAAAGGCAGGACAATTTGGTAGATCTAAAAACAGATCTTTTTTTATCGATCCTGTTAAGGAAGATAAATTATTAGGATTTATCCTAACTATAGTGCTACATTTAGACAATTTTATTGTTGAAATCTCTCCATTAGCACAAGAATTAAACATAAAACCTTCTAGATTAGTATCTTTATTCAGAGCCCTTGGTGCAATAGTCAAAGGTGCTACCCTTGCTCAAGCAGAAGCATTCGGTATTCCAAAAAGTGCCGCCAAGACTTATAAAGTGGCTACTCTGAAAGTACCATTCCATTTACCTGAAATGACTAGAGCTAGAGCAGGCGGCAGGCGCTAGACTACATTAATCTTGCCTTTAATGAGAAATCCTATCTTGAATTCGACATATAGGTATATATAAATTTGCATGGCCTATACCCGTGTCACAACTCCCAATAAGCTTGTAAATCATTTGGATGGAAACGAAATTCTATTTTCTTACTTTGGTATGTCAATTTAAATAGAGATTGACCAGTACTGGACTGCGAAACAGCATGGACTAGCAAAACATCAGGTAAAAAAAAGACATCAATATATTTATATGCTTCATTCTGTTACTCTATTAATATCTACCCATTCAATTTGAGATTTCTGTCTATCATCTCTATCAACTTTGTAAAAATGATCCGTGAACTGGGCAGCATTCATATGATTTAAAAATTTCTCATCATGAGTAATGACAATAAGCTGAAAATTCTTTTGATGTTTTCTAATTTCAATTATGTTACTTAGAGATCTGGCCAAACTCTCTATATTTTCCTCATCCAAATTAGTAGTTGGTTCATCTAGAGCGATTACACCGCAATTGACACCAAATGTCTCAGATAAAGCTAAACGGATGATGATTGAAGCTAAGACTTTCTGACCTGCAGAACAGCGCCCCCTCATATCAAGCTCAACATCCTGCTTAAACATCACAACACGATAATTATACGATTTCCCACGAACAGTACCGCTGGAATTGAGCTCATCAGACCTGATTTTTATAGTGTCAATATCAGTTCCACTGTAGGTTTTTTTCCATAATTCATCAATAATTCTATTGATATCTTCCATTTTAAGGGAGTGGTACTTCATGATAGCATTATCAAGTGCCTTCGCATAGGTGTCTATATCATCAGTAACAAATGTTTTTGTTTGTAGAGAAATCCATTCCCTGTGGTATTTCTCATCGATATTCTTGTATTCAGTTTGTAATTGAGATTTTAAAGATTTGATTTGGTTTTGAAGTTGTTTCATTTCCCCCAACTTACCAGCATTCTCGGCCGATAATTTTTCATACAGATTTCGTAATCTCATTGACTCTTGTTGATATTTATCTCTTTCAGCTTCTGCATTTTGAATATCAAAATCTCTAATCTCTTTCTCAATGTTATTTAGTTTTTGCCTCATCGAAAAAAGTTCCAAATTTCCTTTCAAATTGTTTCTTTCGACGCTCGAATGCGCTAGTTTATCTTTCTTTATAGTAAGTGAACTAGTGATCTCTGACACCAGTACATTAATTTTCGATATTTCTTCATCAGTGGAAAATAAAGACTTTTTGCATAAGGATAATTCATTCAAGCTCGTGCTTTCAAAATCTTTGATCGTGTTGTATTTTTTAGTTGCTTCTTCCAATGTACGTAATACATCATTCAAATTTTCTACTAAATTGTCTAATTTCTTTTGAAATTCATCTTTAGTTAATGAAAGTTCATCGATAGCGGCTGCTTTATCAGTACGAAGCTTTTCAATGATAGCATGTGAAATAGTTTTTCTTTCGTTGATTTGTTTCACTTGTTTTGAATGTTCCTCAATATCTTTCTTGATGTCACTGACACGACCTAATTCAGTTTCTTTTTTATCGATGTATCTAGACCTTTCCTGAATCCCATTTAGCAATTGCGTTTTCTCGTTAATAGCTTTTTCTTTATCATTTTGTAAAGTCATTATTTCATTTCTCATTGAACGTGTATCATTTTTCAAAATGCGTTCTCTCTCATGTAATTCAGAAATTGTCTGTATAGAGCCTCTTGCATCTTCGTATGATTTTAATTTTTGGGAAGTAATCTTTGCTTCATTTTCCAGTTGCAATAATTCATTCTGCACTTGAATATATGAGACTGCAAGAGGCTTAACCTCAGAATCAAATAACTGAAAGTCCGATTTCATTTTATCCATTAAATGAACCTTTTCAGAAAATGCCGATTGGTGTTCTTTGAGAGTTGTTTCAAGTGATTTTGAAGAAAATAACATGTCTTTCAATTCTATTTCAACAGCCTTCCAATTAATGACATCCTTTTCAATTGCTCTAATGTCATCCAAGTATTGTTTTTCTTCTTGTAACGTAGCTTCTAATCTCTTACCAAATTCAGTATCAGTTTTCATTGATAATTCGTTGAGTAATTTACTTCTAACATTCGAGTTTTCAAATTTTCTGGAACAGAGATAACAACAGTTTTCCTTATTAGCTATGTCTAGTGCCTTTAAATTAAATTCTCTTGTCGTTTGGTGCATTTTCAAATTTTCTAAAGCAGTTTTATATGACAATTCAGCTTCAGATAACAGAACTTCATAGTCCTTTATTTCAGTACCTTCGGGTAATTGAGCTATTATTTTTTCATTCAATTTTTGCACTTGTTTCTGCTTGTTAACTATCATTTTATTTTGGGTTTCGAACTCATGAGAGATTGCTGATAAATGTTTCTCTGATTCATTCTTTTCGTTAGTGGAGATATTTAATTGTTCCGTCATTCTCTTAAAGTATTCCTGAAATATCCTTTCAAAACCTTCATTGAATACTATCTGGAAATCTGGAAAGTTTCTTAAGTTGCTTAATTTAGAGACCAGTTCATTCAATAATTCATTTTTTGTCTGAATATTCTCTTTTATTATCCCTAGCTTGGCGAAGGAATCTGTTTGTTGACCTCTAGTAAGTATGTCGCTATTCAATGTTTCCATTTCATTATCATTTTCCAAAATTTTTTGATTTAATTGATCTATCTTTTGCGTAATTGAATTGACTGAATCTCTTGTTAAAAACTCATTATATTGCTTATGCAAAAAATCCAACTTTTCATTTTGTTCCTTCAGTTCTTTTTGAGAGACATCATACTTGAGTAAAGTAGTAGTTAATTCATCAAGATTTCCCTTTAATTTTTTTAGATCAGATTCACCGTATTCGATTTTTTGCAATTCTATAGCCTCATTTTTATCTAAATCTGACACTTTATTTTGTAAGATACTAATTTGCTCTTTCCCTTTTGTTTCAAAAAGAGTTAATTCACTTTGTAAAGCTGTTTTGTGTTTAGTTAGTGTTGGAATTAATAAATCCTTTGCATTGGAAGTCAATTCAATCCCGTATTTAGTTTGGACTTCTGATATCAACCTCGCTAATTCATTTTGAATAGAATTATAGTTTTCCTCTTTATTAATCAATTCTACTTCTTTTCTTATTAGTTGTTCTCTTTCTTGAGATAGTTTTTCTAGGTTTGAATTGTAATTCTTTAATTTGACTTCTAACTTATTAATCTCAGTTTGATTCTCTGATAATAATTGCTCAAAGTTTTGTAGCATGTCAGTTAGCTCTTGTGAAGAGTATGAAGTCAATTCTATAGATGATTCCAATCGTTCAATGTCTTTAATTGTGAGAGACTGTACGGTTTTTAAATTTTCCAATTTGGACAGGACTTCTTGAAAATGTTGATTAGACTTGAACAATTTATCAGATTGCTCAGTGACGGACTGAATTTGTATATCCAACTCCTGGACCTGTGTCTTATATTGATCTAATTTAGCTTCCAATTGAGAGATATTAGCTTTGAAACCCTTCGATCTATCTTTATCTATCCTTAAGTGCTCTACACTTTGCTTCAAAAGTTTAATATCCACTGCCATATCTTTCTTGATAGCTTTCAGGTTATCAATAGCTTTGATGAACTTCATAGCTTGAAAGATTTCGTCAAATCTTTTCTTTAGATTTGCTGGTTCACTTAAAGGCCACAGGCTATCTTCTTGGTGGCAAAAGATAACATAGTCCAGAATGGCCTTGGGAACACCGAGGTAAATGGGCACTTGAGAGTCTAAATCAGATGATTTCGTACTTAGCGTGTTTCGATCGCCGACATTGTTAACAGTCACTAATTGACCTTCCAGAGTCTTGAACGTGTTAGTAGTCCTCTTCACTAACAGCTGTATATTTCTAGTGACAATCATATTCAACCCACTTGCGCTGGTGAACGCCAATTTCACCTGTGCCCTTACATCTTTCTCACCCGTGATCTTAGGATCGTGGACAAAGACACCACCTTTACTATTTGGCGGTAAATCTCCCGTAGTGGCATATTTCAAACACTCAATAATAGTGGTTTTTCCAGACCCATTCATACCAACAATAAGAGTTAGAGGAGAACCGAATTCAATGGTCTCTCGATCATTTGAATCAAAAGAACGAATACCTTGAATCGAAAGCTTGTATATTGCGCTCATAAGTCCGGAACCAATTTACACACAATCAATATATATACACAATTATAAACAGCCAATGCTCTCTAGCATCAGCACAAACAATTCAGCACCGGCTCAATGAAATTGATGTCAAATAAGTGGCGATGAGCTCGCTGTCTATAGATTTGAAGGTTATATAAATTCAGTGTTTTTCATTTTTTTTGTATATAAATACAACGTTTTTTGCAATTTTCAAGTATTTCAAGTTCTTACCACTTTATTGTCGTTGTTGTGTGCTTGGAGTAAAACATCAATTATAAAGAACCCAGCACTCAATAATTTGCCATAGGTAATTCCTTGTTCGGCATTTTCTCTTTCTGTAACGCTAGTAGATTGCTTAGTGGATAGTACCTTTCACGTATACATACAAACCAATTTTTTCCTATTTCTCCGTATTTTTAAAAACTCGTATTAGCAATGAACGAAGAAGATTTTGACAGTTTTGTAACTACCTTGGAATCGTTCAAAGAGTTGAAATCAGGAATCTCGGGATCACGAATTAAAAAATTAACGGCGTATGCCCTTGAACATGTTGAATTAGAATCTAAAATCATTGAATTAGTCATTAGCTATTCAAGAACTTGTCAGGACACGCATAAGTTAGGCTCTCTGTACATTATTGATTCCATTGGAAGGGCCTTCTTAGAAGAAGCCCGCTCGAAGGACCAATCTGTAGATGCATCTGCGGAGGACGGTTCTTTTGCTCACGCGGTTTATACTCTTGGTGAGTCGATTGTAGACTTACTTGTTGATGCCGTTAATAAAAGTAATGACGATCATAGAGACAAGATACATACCCTTATTGACATTTGGGAGAGAACAGCACTATTCTCTAAAGAACAATTTAATGAAGTGAAATCCAGGACAAGTTTAGCTTCGGAAAACTCGTCACAAGATAACATTGCTGTATCAGTAAATACCGATCGCTCCCGGGATCAGTCTCATTTGTTGCAACAAGTATTATCGGATTTAACGCCACTACCTTTCACATTACCAACGAATGTTCGAAGCCTGATTGATAGATTCTTTAATGAACCATCGGGTAATGAATCCAATCGAAAGATTTTGTTGATGCAATTTTTCAAAGAACTAACTAACCTGTTAACAGACGAAGATTTCAAACAGTCCAATGCTCTTGTGGAACAGCATAGAATCACGTCGTATGGTAGCAGACGTGAGAGAGAACGTCAGTATGAGAGAGTGACGTCGAGAAAATCGAGGTCCAGATCTCCCAAGAGAGACAATTCCCACGCCGCGTTAGCTAATAACCATCATCTTTACCCAGACGAGATGAATGTTCCTACAAATGGACATTTCAGAAGCAAGCCTGTCAGTTTTGACCCAAGCTTGCCTCCAGACACGATCAAAGTCTTCAGCCGGACATTGTTCATTGGTGGTGTACCTTTACACATGAAGGAGTGGGAGTTAGCAAACATTCTGAAACCGTTTGCAGAAGTACAAAGCGTCATCTTAAACAATCATAGAAAACATGCGTTTGTGAAAGTCTACTCGAGACAAGAGGCAGAAAACGCTCTAGCAAATTTTAACAAAGACGGCGCTTCGTCACTGAGAACAAGGTGGGGGGTCGGATTCGGCCCCAGAGATTGTTGCGACTACCAGCACGGGTTCAGCATCATCCCGCTACATAGATTAACAGATGCAGACAAGAAATGGACAGTAGAAGCCCAATGGGGCGGGACCGGCGGCCAACCGTTAAAACCAGGGCTAGTCTTCGAAGAACCAGACATCATTGTCGGAGATGGAGTGTCCTCTAAATCAAATTCTCAAAAGATGCCTACAGATGCGCACAAGAACGGACCCAAGTCCGGAAGAGAATCCATGAACTCCCCACCACAACCGATGCCAGTCAACACAATGTACGCGTCCCCTCAACCAGTGTACAATGGTGTGAATCAGCCAACTCCCCCTCTACAGCAACAGCAGCCTCTATACGCCCAACCAAATGTTCCAATGGCACAACCGGCACAGGGTTTCGACCCTACCGCTCAATTGAACTCCCTGATGAACATGCTGAACCAACAGCAACAACAGTAGTAGTAACAGAAGCAACACTATATACCTTCAATATGTACAGAACATGGCAGTGACTCTCATACAATGAAACTCGTCTCACTGGATAGATATCAGACCGTGCTGCGTGATATATCGGTATTATTCTTGATGAAATTATCTACTGAGTGGAAGGTTTCTGACCATCGTTATCAGTTGCCATTGGGATATTTCTGTTTTTGTATAGTAGATATAATTGGTTTCAGTGCGTCCGTGTAGTGTACAAGGACGGTCTAATAGAAGCCGATCATCGAATTGTCGAATATGAGCGCAATGGCTGCGGGATCTGTGCCGAGAGCGTCTGTTCGAGCCGGTTTAATATTATCCAGAGCTCCGATAGTGGTGCCTGAAATGAGTGGAATAGAGAGCCAATATCGTCGCTACCAGTATGAATTGGAGCGGAGGCTTATGTGGACTTTCCCAGCTTACTACTATTTCAAGAAGGGGACTCTTGCAGAACATAAATTTAGAAGTTTACAGAAATGGCCTACACCAAAACAGCCTGGTGTCTGGTTTCCTAGAGGTGTTCCAAGTATAAGACATGGTAGAGAGAGATCCGAGAAGCAGACTATTATTTTGCCCAGGGATGAGGCTCGGAGTGAGGGCGAACTTACTTTAAAAGTGACTAAGAACTCTATAGAGACGGAAGCAGATAGATTGGGGCTCGTGAGAAGTTTGGAGAGGAGCTTGCGTAGGACTCTGTATCTTGTGGTGCATGATAAACGCGTGGATCATTGGAAGTTCCCAACGTTTTCCGTAGAGGAAGGCTATGCGCTTCACGACGCTGCAGAAGAAGGTGTAAGACAAATTGGTGGTGAGAATATGGATACGTGGACTGTGTCATCGAAACCTGCGGGCTTGGTTAACCAGAAAAATGGAGCTTTGGAGTTCTTACTGAAATCTCATATATTGGCGGGGAAATTCGAGTTGAATGAACAAACTGAGGGTACGATATCTGATTTTGCATGGCTATCAATAGATGAAATCAAACAAAAAGTTCCAGATTGGTACTTTGAACAAACAGGATTCTTATTAAACCAATAAGGATGACGATTTCAAAAACGGTTAGGCTTACTCAGCGCATTTCAATACAGATTTATATACACAGTCATGCGATAACTTTCATGTAAATAATTAAACCATTTTTGGAGCCTTACCTTCGTCTAGGCTCTATATGCCTAGCACCATTTCTTGAGCGTCTCTGTCTTGGATGACGCCTTAGTTCACTTTCTTTTTTATAACTACTTGCTGCTGAAGGAGCGTTGGGTCCACTCATCGCTGGACGTGCTGGAATCCTGGTGCTTGTAGGACTAATTTTATGAAGTTTATCCAATTCTAATTGCCATGCTTTTAAGCAGTTCTCTACAGTCATCGTATGGTTTTCTAGTACATCGTTGGTAGCGGCGAGAATGTACCACGATTTATTCGGGTAGAACCTCAATGAAAGGTCCGTGGACAATTTATTATATTCCACTGTTTTGATTAAATGACCATTATTCACATCATAAAATCGCAGAGAGTCATCTACACTACACACTGCTAGCAATTTGGAAGTATAATCTACGTCCATACAAATTACAGACGCATCGAGATCATGGCAATGTGTCACTGCGCAAAATGTCTCGAGGCTCCAGGAGATCCATGATCCGTCGGCGCTCCCACTGATTAACAATTGCCCCAACGGATCGACTCTCAAACAGTTCACAGAGCCCCTATGGCCAGTAATGATATGCACCAATTTTAGTTCATCCATTGCTACTTTCAACACAAAGATTCTACCAGATTTTAAACCTAAAAACAAGTGGGTCCCCATGTTATTCCAACAAACAGAATAAACTTTATCGTTATTCCAAACCTTCGATATGTTTTTCAATACAGTTTTCCATACAGCATTATAAGCGTTAGAGACATCAGCTAACACTAGTAGTTCGTCTTTAGAAATCATTAGCAGCCATTTACCCATGGGGTCAAAAGAACATTTATTAAACTTTGTCCTTGAAGATCCAAAATTCAATTTCTTCGTCTTTAACAACTCCACGTTCTTTATAGCTGATGTAGCTGACACTTCCCATATAATGACCTCGTTGCTGTTAGAAACACTGGCAAATTCCGTCCTTGTATTATCATTCCAACTGATACAAGTGACAACTTTATCGGATCCTGCTGCGTCATTGACTACAACATGCCTGCCACCGGACGACCTGAAACTGGAGTCCCCGGTTTTATTAATACTCCATAGAGAAATTGAACCATCCACTCTGCTATATGCCAAAAATTCTCCAGCCCTTTGGAACTCCATCGTCAAAACTTCATTTGGGTTTAAATTCAGATTTCTAGCCGATCCACTCGACTGTTTCCTAGATAGCGTCTCCAAATACTGTCCATCCTGCACTGGCTCGACATTGCGCTTCTCCAAAGTACCCTCCACGAACTTAGTAAGCAACAGTGTGGACAATTCGTGGGTTAATTGTGGTTTGGTCAAAAGATCAAAATCGATCAATTCTGGCTCAATTTTAGCGATAGAGCCCTCATTCCAACGACTGCCTTTAACTGCTGACATGAACAAGGGAAAACCGGCCTAAACGTGACTGGCACTCACACTTATCTTGAAAGTTTTTGAGCTTATCCCGGTTTCCTACAAAATGTCATCTATGTAATAACCATTATAGTAGTAATAAATGAATTATTATACCTACAGTACAAATTACAGTACAAATCAGTAAATCCCATAAAAACCAGTTGACACGGTTCTTTGGAGGGGGCACGGTATAAAAGGCGAGTCTTTTAGTCTGGGACTCATGGTTCAATGGTAAGGTCGCGAAACTCATACACTAGTATCACTAAAGATCAGAACTATTTGATCATCAAGCGTGAAGCTTCTAAGAGACAAGCTAGAGAGGATGCTAGTGATGCCACTGGGAGGAGGCGTTCGGGCCGTGCCAGACGAGAGCTGGACTATAACGAGGACAGTGATGAAGACTGTTTACTTCTTGGTAAAAGACGCGAGGGATCCGATCCGTTGGATCCGGAACCTTACTCTAAGAAGGTAAAATTGATTCAAGAGCTTGGTAACGAAGAGATCGAGAGGGCTAAACATGAATTGTCCCTTTATGATAAGATATATCATTTGAAAGAGGACAGTGATAACGAGGAGAAGGATTTGGGTCGATTTTTATCGTCTCCGATGAAATCGAAAGACGAGTCCGATGATGTACATGGGTTTGAGGCTCTTGTCGCTGAGATTCCGCCAATTCTGTACATAAGTGAGCTATTAGAAAAATGTTTACCCTTGTTCCCATTAGTGGATGATTTATTGAATGGCCAACTTAGTTCGTGCTATTATTTAGCGGCAAAACGGGTATTCGAAAGATCTGACAACCCATACTTAACCGTCGAAGAGTTTAGGAAATTCGATATGAAAAACCATGTGGCAGGTTATTACGGTTTAAAGAGACAACTAAGAATCGGTGACGAGATCCTAAGACGTTATAAACGTAAATTATCCAAAAATCCTTCAAAAGTGATTAAATGGTGGGGGGTTCAAGACTTCGCCAGGTACATCCTTGCGCCCGAGTTACTCTTACAACTATGTGTTCAAGAGAAACAGTTTAATGGTACGAGTGATGACGTAAAACAGGATGCAGTGGATTTCTTAAGGAAAACGGTCCAATATGGTTTGAAAATTGCAGATAATTCACCTTTAGAAGACTGGGAATCCGGATTAGACGATGATGGATCCGCTGATTAGACGATACACGATCCAATGCCGGCTTCATGGCTATGGGTTCAGACCCGTATGTTTACTGTCGTGGCAGACGGGCACGCAAGACCTAAAGCAATTTTTTTTACGTTTCGATGGCTTTTGAAAAATTATTGTCTCGATGGTGAACTTCAATCGTTCGTAAGAAAGGTCAATTCGATCCATTTTTAACAGTTGTGAAAGCTATTGTTCCATCAACATTGGGTTAAGACTTGTAGCTTCGATATAATATCAAAAAAAATGTCTCAAAAAGCTTGCTACGTGTGTGGGAAAATAGGTCATTTAGCAGACGATTGTGAAAACGAAAGACTATGTTACAACTGTAATAAACCAGGCCACGTTCAATCCGAGTGTCCGGACCCAAGAACCGTAGAGAACAAGCAGTGTTACAACTGTGGTGAAACTGGTCACGTTAGAAGCGAATGTACTGTGCAACGTTGTTTCAATTGTAATGAGACGGGTCACATGTCCAGAGACTGTCCTGAACCAAGAAACGAAAGCGACCGTTCCAACCGTAGAGTAAGAAGAGATAGAGTCTCTTGTTACAAATGTGGTGGACCCAATCATATGGCTAAAGACTGTACTGTCCAAGAATCCAAATGTTACTCGTGTGGGAAATTTGGGCATTTATCTAAAGACTGCCCAAATGGTCCAAACGAAAAAGTTTGTTACAATTGTAATCAAACCGGTCACATCTCCAGGGATTGTCCAGAGAATTAGATGCTTGCACCGTTAGTGCAAGTTGCCTAGTGTGATTCTTTTTTACAAAGCTCATTACATGACTGTGTAGTCCCTTTCTTAATTTTTGGATAAGTCCAATGTATATTAGTGAGAATACTATTTGTATTTTATATATCTATAAGATGAAACTTCGATATGCAAATAAAATTAATTAATACAATGTGCAGTTTATAGTCCACCCTTGTATAAAGTATCTGCTAACTTAATGGCTTTCGAGCCATTAGTCACATCGTGGATCCGTAATATATTAACTCCAAACCCAACACTGGAAGCAGAAAGCGCACCAGTGGCAAAATCTCTATCCACTGGGTTTGAGTCTTTGGTGATCGTCCCAATAAATTTTTTTCTTGATGGACCTAGTAAAATAGGTAAATTTTTAAATGTCACATAGCGTCCATTTACTATAGATGAGTAGTTCTGCAATAACGGTAACTGTTGGATCACTTGCATGTTTATTGGTCCGCTCTTAGCAAATCCAAGGCCAGGGTCTAATATAATTTGAGATCTCTCAACATTAGCATCTAACGCTCTAAGATATTGCTTAGTCAATTCACGACCAATAACTCTTATTACACTTCCTTTTTTGAATTGAGACGCTGGTTGGTCATTGATATACTCTATTACCTCATTGGTATCTTCTAATTCATAATTTACAAGATTCGACATTGTAGATATGTCACCACGAATATGGGACAAAACGTAGCTCACTTTAGGAAAGCAAGCTATCACTTTGAACATCTCCTTATCAAATGTCCCACCAGATATATCATTTACAATATCTATCCCAGCTTCAATGGCTTGGCGAGCTACTTCACTTCTATATGTATCGATTGACAGCGTCACTCTATCGTTAGGAATCTTATCACAATTCCTTAGAGCGGTTATTAACGGGATTGTTCTACTTAACTCTTCACTAATAGTTGCTTGCTCGGAATTCGGTCTTGTAGAGCAACCCCCAATATCGATAATTAAGTGATCATGCAACATGAGAGCATCATGGCACATATTTACCGCCTTGGATACTAACGCATCGATATCACTATTTAAAGAAGTACCATCAGAGAACGAATCGGGAGTAGCATTTAAAATTCCCATGATATATGTTGGGGACGAAGTCACTCTTTTCAGTGCACCTGATTCATCATCGATATGATATTTAGATTGAAATCTCAAAAACTGAGAAATCGAATCATTATTATGTTTTGGTATAGGAATTAGATTCCACAATAAGTCTTGCTCATTTTCATTCGAATAAAGTTGTTTCAAATGCTCATGCAGTGGTTCTGCTGTCAAAGGATGCAATCTTGTAGGGGGCACTAACTCACACAAGGGTTCTAAGACAAACGTTCTTTCCAACATTCTAGGATGAGGAATAGACAACAATTCTTCATTTACAATGACATCTTCTCCTTCGTTATTCTGATAAAGGATAATGTCCAAGTCTATTGATCTTGGTCCGTTTTCAAACTCCTTCACTCTTTTCAATTTTTCATACTCTATATCTTTGCAAACAGACAACAGTTGACTTGGGGATAATTTTGTGCGTATCAATATGCATCCATTCATGAAAGGAGCTTGGTCAATGAAATATTTAGGTTCGCTTTCAAATAAGGACGATTTTGCTATTATTTCAATACTTTCATGTTCTTTCAAAATTCTAAATGCCTCCTGTATATTTTCTAATCTATCCCCCACGTTTGATCCAAATGCTAAGACAGAAGTGGACCATGTGTTCGTAACAGCTTTCGTGGCTGTTGGTAACTTAAGTTCAATCTTATTTAATGGTAATTCTACTGCGGGTAAATCATGCAATTCTTCTAAAGTATGAGTCGTTGAAACACCAACACCTTCAGTATCTGATATTGCATTTAATTTCGTCACTTTTACTTCGATCTTAATAGATTCGTTCACGGAAGCCTTCTCCCTAGAGAGTTTTTGTGATAACAATTTGCTTACTGATTGAACCAAAGCCTCCACAGTTCTGAAATTCGATGTTTCTACATAGTTTACAGTGTCATTGACTAAGTTTTTCACCAGTTCTCCAGTGGATGAACCTACTGGTAATAATAACCGTAAATCCAAAGAAATTTTCTGTTTCTGTAGCCTTTCAAAAGTAAATACGCCAATGATCGAATATAGTTCTAAATTATCGATACTCAGTATTTCAAAGTTCGGTAAATCAGTGGCCATCGTGACAGACACGTCCTTGGTTCTAATATGCTGATCCTCATTTTGAATCTTTACCTGTAAATGCTGAATTCCAGGATACCTGCTTGTAATGAATTGAAATACTTTCCCGTTCAAATTCGTCAACGATAGCCAGTTCGAAGCTTTAGTATCTACAAACTTAGTAAGGTCTCTGCAAATCACAGCATAATTCAAAGAATACTTCAGATCATCAGTAGACGATGACTTAGAAAAATTTGTCAAAATGCTTAATGACACTTTCAAATGTTGCGAGTTCAAGTTATTCCATAGATCAGGACCTACCACTGCTTGTAGCTTCATATTTTTGATATGAACGTAATCATGGGGCAAGACCATTGGACTCATGGAAGCCTTGCTCTGAGTCATCAACTTCAAACTTCTCCTAAATAACGACAACTTGACCGTTTCTCACCGTTAAAACTAGTTTCACGTCCGACACTAGCACTCTAATGAACACTTACAACGACCAACAACGTTCAACAGCGTTCTTTGAATCAACTTTTGTAATGAATCCATTGGAATGCTCAAAGCTGAACAATGGCTAGGCGTTTCCTAATTGAGAAAGCTCTGTCCAGATTTGGAATAATAACCCAAACAGGTAGTTAATTCCCAAAGAGTTATAGTATTCTTCTACGTCAGAAAAAATATGTTCCAAAATGGATATGTAATAAACATATTTCCGTTTTGGGTAAATTGACAATAAATATACGGAAATGATGATATAATGGGATGGCTAGAAATTGTCAAAAGAGCCTCATTACCACTAGTCAGTAGTTATAACTCTATTCTAGTTGTTTGCTATAGTGTTTGCTTGAATGAGAAAGGGTTAGACGGTTGTTGTGGGTATAGGGATAAGATACAGTGATCAATGTCGAAAATGGGAAAGAATAAGAGGCAAGTGAGGATGATTTCTGTCTCGTACAGAGAAGCTTCTGTAGATTCTCCAGCATTCAGGGCCCATGTGAATTTCTTCCATACTAGAATTGAGTTGTTTGAAGATAGATTACAAAAGACTATGGAGTTTTATGATCAGAAATATCAGCCTTCTTTGGATGATTTTGAAAGAACTAAAGAAATTTTATTATCTCAATTTCTTCCTAGCCCTATGTTGTTAAGTAACGGTATCGTTGGGAACCAAGCATTTACCCCAGTACTAGTGCAAGAATTTATGAAGGAATATCAGTTATTTACTCAGCAATTTTCAGAGACTAGAGTCTTAGAGACTCGAGAGCATTCTGCAATATTAGTTGATTTAATGACTAAAGCATTTGAACCATATAGGAATAAAAGGAAAACGTTTGAATATTTTCAAACAAAATATGATCGAACTTTAAACGCATATCAATCTATTGAAGTTCATAACTCGCTAACCGATCCTAACAGTATCAAGAATGATGCTCTTCAGTTATTTGAAGTGAGGAAAAATTATTTAAAGGCTTCACTGGATTTAATCGAGACCATTGAAAAAGTGAAGTTCCACTTAGATAAATATATTGTTGAGACTATGGGTAATTTGAAAAATAATAGTCTTGTTGTCATTGATCGAGCAGGAGAGAAAGTCAATTTACGCCCTCAATTAGAATCCTTCTACAACGACTACTCTTTATGGGTAAGGAATGTGGAACTTGCTACTGAATCATTAAAAGCTGAAACTGACCATGCTAAGGAACAGATTTTCAATTATGCGATTAATCATCTTAGTCCCTCTATGGATATCAATGATTACAATGTCAAGGCTTTGCATGATACTGCATTGGTATCCAAGAACTTAAGCTTACCGCTAAAATCACCGGAAAAATCCGGTTGGTTATACATGAAAACATACGCTGGAGCTCCACCAAGAGCTCTGTGGATACGAAGATGGTGTTTTTTACAGAATGGTGTATTTGGCATGTTTTTATTATCTCCTTCTAAATTATATGTAGAAGAGACGGATAAATTTGGAGTATGCTTATTGAATCTTCGTTATGATATTAACGAAGAGAGGAAATTCTGTTTTGAGATTAAAATAATGGTTGATAAGAAAAGACCTAGCCACTCGGAGAAATCTCTAGATAACAAAATAAGCCACAATAATCAAAAATCTAATGATTTTATTTCTGTAGTTCTGCAGGCAGATAGTTTAAAAGATTTAAAATCTTGGTTAAACACATTTGAACTTTCCAAAAAATACGTGCATAGTCTAGACAAAAATTGTGTGGAGATGGAATTAGCATATAAACGATTCTTACCCAGGTTTATTGAGTTTGCCACTAGCACCACTACAGTTGCAGATCAAACATTAACTACGTGTGATAAAAACACCAAATCTATATTAAAGGATATCAATGGAAGTTTTTCTGAGTATGACATATTAAGCTTAAGTGATTCTAAACTTTATGAATTCGAAATGGTTAGTACCCCAATCTCCACTAAAATGTCTCAGCTGGCTATATTAGCCAATTATTTCGCTAAAGGAAGTTGGTTCCCCAACGCTGTAATAGCCAACATATGGGGAACTACAAACTGGAGCGAGTATAGAACCATGGATATGGAAAGAGGTGATAACCGAACTATGTTCACGAAACCTGAAAAAACTATGCATTTACTGAACTCTATCAGTTACCCACCATGGTACTCAAAAGGTGCTAAAATTTCAGATCTCCATTTTAAAAATCTATTTCACACTATACATCCAAGTATGCTTAAACAGGAAGACGAATTATTACTCTTTAAGTGTAGTGCATTTTGGTTCCCTAATGCTAAACAGGGCTTTTCATCTATATGCTACATTACCGCTAATTTCATGTACACTTATATGAATACAATGGGGTTCATAAGTTTAACTACAATTTCATTTGCTGATCTAACGTCTGTGGAACTTGATAATCATGATCCTAAATCAATTATTGTCTACAGTTCACCTGACACCAGATCGAAAGTTCTACTGTTGTTCTGTAATAGGAAATCCGTTGCGGCTAAATTGAATACTTTAATCGAACTTAAGGCATCGGGTGAGAGAATGAGTACGCAAGCTATTCTTGATAGGTTTGAAGAATTTGATAAACAATATCCTCTAGCAAGCGTATGTTGTTCTGACAAAGAAGAATCTTCTACGCAAGTCAATAAATCACTTCCAAACTCAATGAAAATGATAAGTAACAAATCAAACGGGTCCAATGTTACACTTCTAGAAGGAGTTAATTCCTTTTGGGAGTTAGATGGTAATACTGAAGAATTGATTGACAGAATGAATGAAAAAAAGCAGGAAGCCACTTTTGTTTACACGGAATCATTTGGCATTGCTAGTAAAGGTTTGGTGCATATTTTATTCGGTGACACTTCTCGAGCATTCTCACAAGCGCATTTATTTTTAAGCAATAACAATAGTTCCACGGCTACAATTTCACCATGGAAAAGGATTAAATTGAATGACTCTGAGTCAATCTTGAAGAGATCATATAGTTTTCAATTAGGGTCAGCTCATAATATCATAAGTGAGGGAGTCAAGATTTATGAAAATTCTTCACAGATATTATCATTTAACCATATAATATCTAAGGTGGTTGAAAACAGATACTATGAGATTGAAGGTGATTCGCTTTACATTAAATTACCGTTCTGTCACCACATGGCCATTAATGTCAGTTACATTATCACATCCAACAATTTTAAGAATGAAACCAAACCTACTAATGAACCTATGTATTCTACTCTAAGCATATGCTATCGATTCAGGTTTGTGGATAGTAAGAGTCTAAAGGAAGTAAAGCGATTAGGTCCATGCGAAAAAACTTTAATGAGTTGGGGTTTATATTTTGCTAGAAGAGAATCTTCATCGTTCCGCCAGTCTATCATTAGTTATTTAGATAAGATAGGGAACCACGGAAAAGTTGTGAGAGCCATCAAACTATGTGGGCTTATTGGTGTCTCGAATTTGCGTGACTGTGACAGCACTGGTACTATTTCATCAACCCAAGAGAAATCGATCACAAATGACAATGAGATTAGTTATTCTATCTCACTATTATTGAAAATAATTTGTAAATTTTTGATTTACAGATTAGCCAATATAACTCTAATCCTCGTTGAGTTCATGATTGGGTTTATGATGCAATCTCTGAAAGTGTTTGCCAATATCAACAAGAATATTCTACTCATGTTAATCCTCTCATTGGTAGTTAATATCATACTAAGCGGTAAATCTTCAGTGTCATATTGGACTGCTAGGAAATCGTCGCAATTATTACAAGATATGCTCAGTCAACAACATATAGGATCTTCCAGGAAAGCCATCTTCTTAGATGATTTAGATGTCTTAACCAAAGATTTGGCATTAGAAAAGTCTAATTTGGCTTACCAACAATTCAGTGAATCCAGCACAAACGAGGAAGACGTTTATAGAACCACAAGAAACGAATTTGCCATACGCAGGAACGAGCTATTAGTAGAATTAAGACTTTTACAAAACATGGAAAGAGAAGTTATACAAGGTAACTATAGGAAATTCCTATTGCAAGAAACAGATCATTGTACTACATTAAAATTAGACTTCCAAGAAATTTACACCAACGACACTTTCTTACAAGACTACTGTACCAGTTGCTCCAATGAACTCCATAGATTAGACACTCTATTGCTATAGGCATCGTACGTATAACTCTCACTGTATATCGCTTTCTAAACCCTATATTTCAAGATTTTTGACCTCATCGCCTCATTGAAAAAATTTTATTATTTAAAGCATCTGAACAAGCTGATCTTGTCCTTTCTTTTACATGTCACTTTCAGTTGATAATTTCGGAAGTTGTAGAACAATGACGCGCATCTCCAGCCATTGCCTGTGTGTAAGGTTACACTTGCCCAATGGCTGTCGCTGCTGTGTCCGTCTTCAACTGGAAAACTCTTGATTATGTATTTCGAAACTACTTGTTTATGATGACAACCTTCTCAGCTCACTCAGATCTTTTTAAGAAGTGATTGATAATTTTTCCTATCCAACATTCATCAATATACCTGATTCAAACAATGTACTTCGAATATTTAGAGCTTGTTACTACCTCTTGTATCATTCTTGCACATCGTAGTCTGTGATCCTCTTTATATTGACGGTTGAAAGTGTGCCATACCAGTAACCTTTTGCTGTCATTTATAACACTGGAAATCCTTCGGCCAGGGATCTCAAAGTGACTTTTAAAGAGCTCTTATGGCAGTCGGGATGGTGCTGTGCAAGGAAGAGATTGAGTTGTCGCTGAAAAACGATCCGTTATTTGCAATTTCCAATGAGTTTAACTTATCGTCTGAGAAGGACTCCTCGTCGATTTTGCAAGAAGATAATCAGTTGAGCCAGCTTCTTCATGAATTGAATCAATTGAAAATGATCTCTAACTTGATAATTGAATACAAGACCAATTTCAGTCTATTAGAGTTAGAAAACTGTTATTACTCTTTACAAAGTTTGAGAAAGAAATTGAAAGAACACAATTCCTTAATCTCCAAACAGTCGCTACAATTCCAAAGGTCGTTGCTGAATTATATTGACTCCTTGCATGTCGATTTAATAACCAAAATTTATGAGTTGTTTTCTAACGGGTTTTGGCATTGGTCAGACGAGTCTATACAATTTAAGAAAACCATCCATTTTCCTAAAGAACAAACTGATATTGATTATGAAACTCTTATTGTATTTGTGAAAGGAGCTTTTTTCCCAGAGAGCAACGAATCCTCCAATTGGTTTGTCACAGAGATGCAGATCGACCATTTAAAGGAGAAAGTTTCTGAATCTTTAGCTTTGATTCTTAATAAGATAATAAAACTAGAGCCTATGATCTCAATGATTAAGACAGGCATTTTCAATGAATCAAATTATATTAGATGTTCTGATAATATCTTTTCTCTACATAAGGTTGATGAAAAAATGGACACATATGGAAAATTTGATTACATTTTGGAATCGATAATCAATTTGATTCAATTTTTAGAATCAAACTTGTACACTGAAGATTTACAAACAATTTTACAAAATGTTGGAAGTTCTGTAGCCAATGAATTTTTAAAATTAGTGAAATCACATGCAGGGTTAATTCTAAATAAATCGAAAGAATCCGTAGATTTGAAATCTAAAGTGGAAGAAGGAAACAACAAACTAGTTGCTTTATCAAAACGAGTTGAAAATGTTTGGTTTTATGATGGTTCTGACGTAACAAATTTATTACAAGATGAAAGGTTGTTTATAAATTTGCAAATTGATGAACTGTTTAAAGAAGAAATGAATAAGCTAAGATCGCTGATAAATGCTACTGAGCATTGGGAACCTTCTATTGTGATTAAACCTACCTCCGATTTAACTACTGAGAAAAATGAGGAAGAAGACAATTGGGATTGGAAATCAGATGAAGAAGAAGAAAGTACAAAAGGCGTTCACAACAAAAAAAATGAAACTGAATCTGAAACCATTGATGATGATGGATGGGAAGGCCAATGGGATCTTGGAGATGATGAGATAGAAGTAGCATCGATAAATAACCCTTCAAAATCGTTAGAACTGAAGAGGACTGCATTACCAGATATTTTTCTACAGAATAAATTTGAAAGCAACTGCTTGGAGAAGATTGGCAATACTAAGATTGATATGGAGTATTTCAAATATAAATTGAATTTATTGCAAACGAGTTTTTACATGTTAAGTTTAAATTGCTTCAAAGGTGAAAATTGGTGGCAATTTTATATTGATATGCACTACATTTATGAAATGAATCCAAACTTCATAATGATTGAAGAACTCTCAGAGAGATATATTCAGACTAATATCTTATTAAGAAATAAGCATCTTTATCAAAATGTGAAACTATTACTGAAAGATTTGGAAGCCAACGAGAAACTCTCAAATTGGCAATCGAGACTGAAAGACATTGTTACCTATTTCAAAAATGAAATAGTAACTCCTCTAGCATCATTAGACGCTTCCAATGCACAACGTCATTTAACTAAATGTTTGACTTTTTGTTATTTCGACTGTATTACAAAATTAATAATGGATTGGAAGATAATTTCTGAAAGGAATTCTGAAAATTTAGGTAAATTGGTCACAATGGTTTATGAATCCACTGAGATTGCTATGTTACTAGAGAATACACATTATAGAGAAGTACGGGAGAAATTTGCTATTATTGGCAAATTTTTACCAATGCATTTAAAAGAGATAATGGAATTGTTTTATAATGGTGATTTTTACATGTTTGAGACTAATGAAATTATACAATGGATCACATTATTATTTGCTGATACACCATTGAGACGCAAAGCCATTGATGACATCTTCGAAATAAGAGAAACTGCGTTAGACGACTAATCATATTTGTAACAGAAATGAATATGGAAAAATGGTTCAAATAGGGTGCAATTTTTGATTTCTTTTACAATCCGCTCTTCAACCATCGAATTCTTAAATCTGTAACTGTATACCCTTTTTACCAGTTAGTAAACGTCATTGCGTCTCACTAAATCATATATACTGTGTAGTTTTGTCATATATAGAAGCACTGTGTTAAAATGTCGAATTTGGAACAAAAATATCATTTTGAGGTAACGATGGCATGTTCTGGTTGTTCACAAGCCATTGAACGTGTCCTAACAAGATTACAGCCGGATGTCAGTAGTTTTGATATCTCGTTAGAGAAACAAACTGTGGATGTGACAAGTACTTTGCCATACGATACAATCTTGCAAAAATTAGAAAAGACTGGAAAACAGGTCAAATCTGGTAAAATCTTATAAATTTACTTCTATATATATTAGCTTTTATAGTCTATACTTTTTCAATGCCATGCTCTCATTTTTAGAAATGAACTCACAACGTTGTATGCTCTTGTATTTTAATGATTAGTATGCTCATTAGGTATTTGAAAATGTGAATTAATTGCATAAAGATTCAATTTCTAAGTATATCTTCTTATTCCTTATTCTACGTAATGATTGTGTATTTCTTATAGTGTGTAACCCTTCAATACACGGAGTTATAATGAGTTTCGATGAGCTGCTGAATTTGGAAGAACAATTCTATCAGGAGGGCTTTGCAGAAGCTCAACAAGAAAATCTACAAAAAAACCTTTTACAAGGCAAGCAGTATGGTTTACAAGTTGGGTTCCAAAGATTCATTCTGCTAGGTCAAATTCTCGGAGTTTGTGATACTCTAGTCGCTTTAAACCTTCAAAATTCATTAATAACAAACAATATTAATCATTTGAAAAGACTTTTAAAACCTATTCAGATTTCAAATAGTGACCAAGATGTTTCGATATTAGAAGAGAATATTGTTAAGATTAAAAACAAATTTAGATTATTGTTAGTGACGGTGTCTAAATTGTCAAGAGACGGGAAAATTAATATTGATACCGTAACGTTTGAGACAGTTGAAAATTTAGCCATCTCTATAGCTGGCGAATTAGAAGGTTATACAGAAGATAAGTCTGTTTCCGATGCACAGATTGCACAAGAAAAAATTAATGATTGGTAAATCACTTTCGTATCTCATATAAATAAGATTTATAAATAGGATTATATACAATGTCATATAGTCTATAAAAATGCATAATTAATTATTATCTATGACAATAATTCGAAAGTAAACCATCTTATGGCTAATTAAAATTGACAAGTGGATAGTAATTCAAATAGTAATTCAAATTCATAGAACTGTGCCACTTGCTTAAATACTTCATAATTTGATTTGAAAGTTTGATGAGGTTCTGTCGAAATCCAAGAACCTGAACATGGACAATGCTTACTCAAGTAGTCTTGTTTCACTTTATGGCACTTAGAGCATCTAACATCTTGGGTCAGATACTGTTCCATCTCTGATGAAAATTTTTGTAGCAATGTTTCTTGAATGAGTAAATCATCAAACTTCTTATGACAATTCTCGCAAACAATTTTTTTAGAAGTCTCAATCATACAAAGATCAATGTCAGAAACGAAAGAGCAATACTCGCAAACCATTGCGTCAATAACCAAGTTTTTTACAGGTTGCTTGAATTCAGCTACATTAGAGAATTCTTTAATCTCAAATATTTCTAATAAATTTCTTCTCAAACTTCTTACTTCTAGTAGGGTTTCCTCAGAAAGTAATAGTATAGCACATAATTGCTTAACTAATTCTAATAATGGATTCTTGAACTCCAAGTATGAACCAGGAAGCTGTGGAAAGATATAATCATCAGCATATTGCGCATCCAAGATGAATTCTTGCTGATTTTTGTAAAGTTTTTTCACTCTTTTAATCATTGCATCAGCGATAGGATCAGTAAAATGCAGCAGAGATGATTCATTAGCGGATGAATCTTCCTCTGATGTTTTATTTTTCATCGGAAGAAGTTGTGTGGCCCTTTGTGTTTCAGTTTCTTGATCTTTTACATATCTGTGCTTTTGTTTAGTCATACTATCCAAGAAAATAATCATCCAATCATCAAATTCAGTCTGATATATTTGAGGTAGAGAATCTCGTATTTGCCATTTGTAATACGCTTCATAGTCTTGTTCATCTTTTTCTTGGATTTCCGTGCATGCCACACCAGCAAAATTATATTTATTCATCCATATCAAGACATTCCAATATCTTTCAATCTGAAGATCAATGTATTTGAACAAAGGGTTCATTTTAACAGCTTTTATAATATACTGACTGTAGGCATATGAATTTTCTGGGAATAATTTGTTTGTTTGTATCAATAGTTTATTTCTATCAGCATACACAACAGTAGATCCTAGAGTAACGAACTCATTCATCAATTGTAACATTGATTTTCTCCCTAAATTATGGATATGATAACGTAGAGAACCATTAAAAAGTTTTGAGTCAGGATTTTGTACCCAATTGATAAAAGTATTAACAAGCAAGTCGGCAGTAAAAATTTCATTCAAAGCTTCATCCCACCAACTTCTCAACATATTTTTTAAAACAGAAAGAGGACCAGTACCAAATGCATCCTGGACAAATGCAACTGAGGAAGCATCCTCATTGGTAGAAACTAAATCATTGTTCAAATCGCTTCCTTCGACTTCATTAATCAACGCTGACACAAGTACAGTGTTTACAGTTAAGTTGTTCACTTTTAGTTCCAAGACAGCCTTATCATAAACACTGGATTTATTAATTTCTGGAAAGTCGAGCTCATTCATAATAGAAGAAAAACTTGGATCAAAATCTTTTTCCAACCCACCCAAGTCAGGAAGTGGATTTTTCTCATTCCACCAAAGAATTGTATTCTCCTTTTTTAACCGCCGTGCGTATAATATATCTATAACATACCCTAAGTTATCCAATGATAGGTTGCAAAGAGGGATGTTACTGTATTTCGATACGTCAATCATTTGCTTAATCCACTCTCCGCATGACAGTATTTGATTAACAATTCTACCGCATAGTTGTGATTGCCAGTTTAATTGAGGTAGTTGAAATTCATTAGAAGATAATTGTATCAAAGGGAAGGCCCTCAGAAACCTTAAAGTTTTCAGAAGCTTCTTGGAATAAGGTGATTGAAATAGAAGTATGAATTGATGTCCTTTCTCCTCTTTCAAGGCACCAAGTAAGCTATTAACATTTTTCAGAAGTTTGGAGATATCAGAGTAACTAGTTAATTTGAAGTTTGGGTTTTCGAAAAACTCAGCATATCTGACGTAATTCATCAGTTTATCTTGTAAACTAATGAAAAGCTCAGCATAAATTCTTTCTAAAGTTGTTTGACTAATGTCTTGGGCGTGAGAGGAGGGTTTTAAAGAGAGTATATTTATTTCATTTTTCCATGACAGGAATAAAACAAAAAATTCATAACCTAAATTGGTTGTCACATGAAGAAGATACGCCAAGTCGTTCTTGAATTTGCTTAGATATCGGTCATTATCTACCATTGTAAGATCTTTTATAGCAAACCCACTTTGTAATCCTTTTCCAAAAGACCCCATTTTGTTAGACGAAAAAGAAACGCAAGCTCCAAGTTCCATTACAGCTCTCTGTGTTCTATCAATATTACTTTCATAGATGCCTAAGATATTTTCATCGTTGAAAATACTGTTGCAATCGTTCAGCTCTTTCAAATAATCTGCTTCAGGTAATGTGAGTTTAAAAAGATTTTTCTCTGAAGTATCAATTGATTTTGGGTGATTTGGTAACACAGCATTTACCTTTTCAATTTTGCAGTTTCTAACTTTGTGAGGGGTCAACGTATCTGTCTTAAATTTGATGTACACAACTTTTGGAATCATGAAGTTCAATATTTGAATTCTATCGTTAATGGAAACATACACATCTAAAACTCCTGGTTCACTCGAAGGTTTGTATTGTAAAATTTCCCAATTAGCATTAGCATAAGCTTCTGCTTGTTTTCTTATAAGAGAACCCAATGCTGACCTCTCTGCTGTTTTATTAGAAGCTCCAAATAAATGGTTACGACGTTGCTTTCCTCTCATCTGTATTTTCCAATTGATTTTTTGATAATTCAACCATCCAACATAATCATCAACCATGTTTGGTTTAGTTGAAGGTAGAACTAAAGATTCTTCTTCAGAGTTTTTCTGAAGACGTTTTCTTTTAGATAACTTACCTTTACTGACTCTAGCAAGCTTATGTTTTGCCAAAAATTCATCATCATTTGCATCTTCTTTGAACATATCCTCTATATCTTTTATTTTACCAACCTTGGGAGCGGCATCTGTTTTGCCAAAGAAATTATTGATGGATTTCTGTTTCAATTTATCTTCCTTGATTCTAATCTTTTTCTTTAACCAATCAGGATGTTCTACTCTAGGAACAGGATTTGTAACATCTTGAAGTGCAGCAGGAATAGTTATGATTTTTTGGATTGTTGATGCTAACCTTTCTCTATAATACCCCCAATCAATAATACCCCTAATATCAAAGTTCTCCAATGAAGGATCAAGTGTCCATCTTCTTAAGAACATCCGCTTCACGGATATATCTGTGGAAAAGATGGCAACGGGAATGGCCCTCTCAGTGACTGGTGCATTAGGTGGTTTGTTGCTAATGATATATTTACATTGCAAACCTTTATCTTTAACCATTTCTTCTCCAAGAAATTCACCCAATCTTTTTGCAGTTGTGATAGAAGTAGATTTTTGACCTTCATATTCTTTTAATGTCTTTGACATGCTTCTGTTTTCACAAATAAGCTCAATTAAATCTTCGTCTTCTAACATAGTACCTTGAGTGTCCAGCACATCCAGCCACCGATTTGCAACATTGGCAACTGCCTCATAACATGATTCTAAGGTGTCACCTTCAAGAAAAAGTTTGAAAATATCACCTTGAAAGTTTTTAATTAACTGAAGTTCACCACGGCGCTTTAATTCAAAACCTTTCAACTCTGCTAAAGACCCATCTTTATTAAATACAGCATATCTCTTTTTAATACCTTTCCCTTCTTCCTTCGAAGTTGGAAGAACCATAGCTCTGTAAGGCCCATCAACTTCAAAAAAGATGGAATTTTCGCTATGGGTTTCGTATTTGTGTTTTATCGGATCCGCTAGTTCTTGATATTGGTGATTGGTAAATTGTTGATGCACTTTATAGTTCAACATAGAACAAGGGTATGACAGAAATAGTTTCTTCCCATTGCTTAGCTTGAATGAATAATTCTCGGGGAATGATTCTGGAAGAATACACCAAATACCATCCGTATCCAATTCCAATGGCCTACCAAGTCTTTCGACCATAGACCTGGCCATCTGAATGATTGTAGCCCCAGTTAAACAAGTAATCCCAGCCATTTCCATGGAGTACCAACGTGAACCTTTTCTCATAACATAACCATAGAAAGAATTTAGGATAACCTTATGTGCTAATTGAAGAGAGTCATACAGAACAATCATTTTTTTGGCCTCATCTATCTCATAATTTTCTTCCGGATCAATCGAGCTAAGCTTACCTTTCCAGGTTTTTGCTAAGCCCTTGAATTCGTACCTTCTATCACGGAATGACCTAACAGTGTTAGCATAGAATGGATTTTCTCTTTGACAGACAATGGAAGTTCTTTCAACCACTTCAGAAACTTTAGTTCTATGATAAACTTTTTTACAATATTCACTAAGACGTTTTTTGATGTGTATCATCTGATCTTGATAACTTAATTCATCGAAGGTAAGGAAAGCTTTCTTTGAAAATTTATTCTTATTAGGAAATGTCTCATTTTGTAGCGCCCTTCTAATCATATTGTATTCATCCATCTTGGCAGGGAAGAATTCACCTCTCCAAGACCATTTCAAGTTTCTAGCACAGCTTTTCCCAGGTCTATTAAAATCACAACTTGCACAATCTCGTTCACTTTTTATACTATCAGGCTGCAATCTGTTCGTGGTCATGATATTTGGATACATAGATGCGACATCCACATGATAAATAAGCGGTAGTTCATTTCTTTTATTGTTCTCTTTTAACTCTAATAATTTAGTTGTGATTTCTTCTTGAACCTCTGAAAAGTTAGTCACATCTTCTACTTTAGCATTATTTTCAGTTTCAACACAGAATTTCAGGGCATTTGGAAGGTCGCTTAGTAACTCATCTATAGCTGTAGGGTCAACGGTAAATTCATTTTTGAGATCGCTTCTAAAGACTCCTGCTTCTAAAGATTCAACATGGCCTCCGACGTAAGTTTCAGACTCTAGTAAATGACCATCATAAAACCGTTCTATCGGATCTGTATGTTTATTTGGTAATAAAATATTATGCTGATAAGCTTGGACCATTAATAACATCTCACATAAAGTACCTGTACCTTTTCTTAATGTTTCATCAGGATTCAACGGGATAATTGTACAAAGAGAGAAGATGAAAGGGTGCACATATTTCATATACAGGTAATACGTGGCCACAGCATCAGAAACCGAATACTCTGATAATTGTTGAGGATGCTCATATGCATAAGGAGTCATCAGTTCTGGGTCTAATTCGATTGGATTATAACCTAATTTAGCCTGCGTGACAGCTTTTAAACCTTGGGAACCTTGTGGTAGATAAGAGTCACGTTTAACCCATCTATAACAATCCATATGAGAGCAATATGATGATTTATATTCTCCCTCAGAATCAACAGCAAATCCAATTTCATCAAACATATCTAATCCATGAATTCTAGCTCTTGTCTCCACAAATGGCCAATCGAAAAAGTCACCATTAAATGTGGATATGACAGTAGGCCGGACGTCTCTAATATGTTGGAAAAACTTTTGTAATAACTCATATTCACCAGCTTCATTAAATATAGTAAAATAACCAGGGTATTCCGGTTTGGGGCTATATTCGAAATCTTCAATATCTTCAGAAATAATTTCTCTATTGGTTATTAAATAACCATCTCCATCTATCATGTAAGATATCATCATAATTTGATCTACAGAAGCATCCGGAAATTTTAATGGAGCCTTTGTCGTTTCAATATCAAACGCTAAGACTACAGGGTCAGCAAACGCGACCTTTTCGGTATATTCTAGAAAACCCATTGAAGTAACTTTATACCATTTCCCCACTCTCACATCTTTATCTATCGAAACTCTAACATGGTAAGGAACATCATACTCCCTGATATCCTCTATATATCTTTTAGCATCTTTGACATTATTATTGTGATTACCATACATGCTTTGTTTATTGTTTTCCTTATTATTCATTAAGATTGGTCGGAGTAATTTTCTACCTTCAAACAACTGATTAGAATTTATAAATGATATCTTGACTAAAGTCTTTTGTAAACCAACTAAATGATTATCTAGTGACAAGTCCTCCTTACGAATAACTGCCACAGACTTCACACACGATTCTAATAATTTTTTCAAATACTCTTCCACTTCATTAACCATAGAATCTTCACTAATGGTAACAAAAAAATATGGATCGTGGGTTAAAGTTGATTTAAAACTACCACCTTCCTCATCTAAAAAGTAGAAGTCTACACCTGAAATACCGTAATTACTTGTAGTCCTAGTACCGTCACTTGAATTGTCGTATTTTAATAACGAATTAGAAATTAATGTGGGATGCATGTTAATCAGCCAACCTACTCTGCCTGGAACTTTAGACATGTCACTCTCGATTTTCCCACTAAATTGAGGAGCAGTGTACCTTTCAAATCCCATCATAGTATCTATCTCATCTATTTTACCTGATTTCATCAATTGCTGGGCCACTAGAGCATAGTCGTTGGCTAGAGATGATGTGGCATTCCATGACGGTTTATTAGCTCTAGCAGTACTAGACCCTCTAAACCTTGACATTCCTCTTGGCTACAGGGTATAATATCAAATGTTTCCTGACAGCTGAGTACTGAGAGTCACAACTAGAGATCAATGGGTTCTAACTGTATTGTTTCAGGTGGCTATTTGCTTGGTAACAAATATCACTATCACCTTCTTTACGCGTTTGAGAAGTGTGCCACGAAAAAGTAAATTAGGGTTTCAAGTAAAGGCTTCATACCCCCCCCCCCATCGTCCAAACCCCCAAAGCCCTAAGATAGACGAAAAACAAGGGCCCGGGGTTTCGTCAAAGACATATTTTAATCACGTGAAAATATTATGAGACTGCACCTGACTGTATCGGTACTGTGAGGAAAATTGCGGGTTATGTGGCTTGCCTAGATTCGTATCAGAATTTAAAGCTTCTGAAGTCCATTTTTATTGACATCTTCAACGCTGAAGGTTGGCAAGTTAGCACGCGAAATCGAGCCATTGAGCCATTTGAATACATTTCACTGTTGAGCTTATAATCTATATAACGAATGTCGTACAATCCTTACAGTTTTGGTAGCGAGAACGGTGACGTTACCGACCGATTTGGCCATCAAAGTGGTGCTTATGGGAATGGGATTCAACCCCGTACCAACCAACCTATGGGATCAGCGAACAATTTCGGTTCTGAATATAATAACAACGGTACCGGTGGGAATTTCCAGGACCCTAGAAACACTGTAGCCTTTCAAATTGGTCAATCTGCTTTCAACAATTTCATTGGACAACAAAACTTCAATCAGTTCCAAGAGACTGTGTCTAAAGCCGCAGGCAACTCTTCAGTGATTTCTCACTACTTCCAAGTGTCTACGTCTTTTGTCATGATCAAGTTGAAGACTATAATTATGCCTTTCTTAAATAAGAATAAGTGGGTTAGATTGCCTTATACTGACAATAATGGCCCAGACGGTAGTGGTTCAAACCCTTCGGTTGGATTCTTACCACCTAGAGACGATGTGAATTCACCAGACATGTATATACCATTGATGGGGTTGATCACGTATATCTTAGTGTGGAACACACAGCAAGGTTTGAAAGGCTCTTTCAATCCAGAAAATTTATACTATAAATTGTCTTCCACTTTGGCATTTGTAGCACTGGATCTGTTTATTTTGAAACTGGGGCTATACTTATTAGTGAACACATCTTCTCCAGTGACCAGCATCACAGAGTTAACATGCTACGTGGGTTACAAATTTGTTCCCTTGACGCTATCATTGTTTTTAAACATGTGGCCAAGTTACATCCCAATAGTTATTAAGACATATTTATTCATTGCCCTGGGAGTCTTCTTACTAAGATCGATAAAATTTAATTTATTCACTAACCCTACGGATGATGTGAGTACTATCAAGAAATCAAGTGTAACGAGCTGCAACTATTTCTTATTTTTTTATGGATTCTTTTGGCAAGGAATACTGATGTGGTTAATGGCTTAGCTATGAATCAAATTTTGCCAAAAAAATTCATTTTAACATTACTATGCTGTGAGCCAACGTTCTGTTGCTAATTCCAAATCCGCGAGAGAGATGGATTTTGTTCCAATTGGACGTTTGTCGCCAGATTTGTTGGGTGCCATTGTCTCGCTGGCACTAAATTATTTTTTCGATATTCAAAAACCCAATGCTCCGCGGAGGAAAACTTTTCAATAATTTACCTCGGTGATACATCTTTACTATAAAAACCTACTGACTCTCCTACTTGAAACCATTGAAGAGAGTATTTAGTTGGTGTTTACGATTCTGAATATTGGCTTACTTCACTGAATTTGTGTTACGTTTATCAATCTACCCAACATGTTAGGTTTGTTTGGATCTAAGAAGAAAGAACATACGCCCGTGGTAAATCGGAAAGATTTAGTTCCTTGTGAAACTGTGTCCTCCACGCCTCCTAGTAAATATGGTAAAGCTGAAAAACTGAGCAAGATCAGTGGGCAAGAGCAACAAGCGTATTTGAAAGTTTTAAGCCATTTCCAAGACCCGAATCTGAACTTGCCAATTGATACCAATGACTCTAGCAAATTGAGGCCTCTGAGTTCATGGGAGAAATTCTGGTTGTCTAGAGAGTGTCTGCTTCGATATTTGAGGGCCCATAAATGGGATGTAAATCATACGATCAAAGCTCTTACCAAAACGGTCATATGGAGAAGAGAAGTTGGAATCACGCATGGCGAAGAGGATAAGAACCCATTGACACCTGAGCATGTCGCGATAGAGAACGAAACAGGAAAGGAAATAATTTTAGGTTATGACAATAAGAGACGTCCTCTATTTTACATGAAGAATGGACGTCAAAATACTGAACCGTCATTCCGCCAGGTGCAACAATTGATTTATATGATGGAAGCAGCTGTAACGTTCTGTCCACAAGGTGTAGAGACCATCACTGTTTTAGTTGATTTTAAACATTATAAAGACCCCGGTGTTATCACAGATAAAGCTCCCCCTATCTCCATTGCTAAAGCTTGTTTGAACGTCATGCAACAACACTACCCTGAGAGATTAGCCAAGTGTATCCTGGTGAATATCCCATTCTTTATGTGGGCATTTATCAAGATCATGTACCCGTTTTTAGATCCGAGAACGAAAGAGAAAGCCATTATAGATCAGCCTTTCGAAAAATATATTGACTCCGATCAATTGGAAGCCACCTATAATGGGAAATTGGATTTCAAATACAAGCATGATGTTTATTGGCCAGATATGGTTAAGAAAGAGACAACTTTACGCTCTTCACAATATGATAGATTTTTAAAATTTGGTGGTGAGATCGGGCTAAGCGAATATGATTTTAAAGGTGACCACGAAGATTTAGTGTACCCTGTAACTTTCGATCTTTCTAAATGAAAGATAAAGCAGTAAAAATGAACATTTATGTATATACGTAATGAAATATTGAAATTTTGTGGAAGATCTGTTTGATGAATAACTCTCTATCATTTTTTTTTAGCCTTTGAACTTCTTCTCAAGCTCTGGCCTGAGCCTTTGAATTTACTATCACCTATTTCTTGTTTACTATCGCCATTCTCTTCTGGAGGCAATACTATGGGAAAGCCAAAATATAATGTACCGTATGGCAAATCTAGTAGCGCTGGCGGTCCATCAGCATTCAGTTTAAAATCTTCTACATTAGAATCAGCCGGTTTTTCAACTTTACCCGATATTTTGGAGCCTTTTCCTTGAAACTTATTCATAGACTCGGAAGTAGAGTTTATCTTGTCTATGAAGTCAATTCTTTTACCCATGGTTCCCAATTTCTGCCCTGATGCATCAAACGGTTTCTTTTCTTGATCCTTAGGAACATTTTGCGGCGTGATATCATATTCGGGTTCCACGTAGCCAACAGGTGGTGCAAAATCTGTCACTAAATCTGTCTCTATAATGCATATACTACGAGACTTAGATTCTGGCTTCACTTCTAATATTTTAATCTTATAAATTTTCTCATTGTAACTCATTTCAATGATGTCGTCTATAGTTAACGTAGAGAAATTTCGCAATACATTTTCTAGAACAGCCTTGGGATCAGAGATGTCCAAGAAATCTACTGACTGAGGTTCCAGCTTTACAAAATTTCCCAAAGGCACATCAGTCGAGTTGATTTTGATCAATGACCCTGGCTTGGCCACTAAGGTGTCCATCATCCATTGCGGTAAGTATACACGCCCTTCTTCAGCGATAAATTCAAGCACACCACCATGAGTAACCTTCGTTCCAGTCCCGTTTTTGTTAGACCCCATACACGTTAATTCAAAAAGCATAGGATACCGCACATTCAACATCGTCAACCGATTCAGAGCACTTGGTGGCAAGAAGATCTTGCCACCATAGTTACTGCTATCCTTCCTAATCTTGTCATTCATCATAGCTATTGGATAGCATCTGAAAAACTCTTCAAAGCTCCTCGACAAATCTCCAGCATTCAAATTAAACCCAGCAAACATGGTACGACTACAAGTTTCCCATAAGACAACACTAAGGAGTCTCAATGTCTTAGTAGCCTTAATACTGGAAATATTGTTTAATTACTAGTAATTTGCTATTAAATTCACTATAAACCACTAATATAGCTATACTCTCAATATTGACCATATACAAAAATTGAAACGTTGTTACACTGGTAGCAAGACTACAAAATGCCACAACAACAGATACCGTATACAGTATGTGACTAGATCCGCAATGTGACTGGAACCTCCGTTTCCAAGGGCTTATTACTAACAAACTTGATATCTGGGAAATCTCTGGCTTATTCGTGTAGATCAGATTGAAAACATGTCTTCGGATGTGTGTACAAAGGTTTAGGTATGCCCAGGAGAAGCAATTGGCACTTGCGAAGAAAGAACGCAGAGAAGTGTCCCAATTGCTTTCGATGGGGAAAGAACAAAAAGCTCATTATAGGGTTGAATCTTTAATTCATGACGATATCCATTTGGAGTTACTAGAGTTGCTAGAATTGTATTGTGAATTGCTAATTGCTAGAGTTGCCATTGTGAACAATATCAGCGATGAGGCGGATTTAATTGAGCATCATATTGACGATGGTATTAACGAAGCTGTTCGTGCCGTTGTCTTCTGTGCTTTATATTTACCAGAAGTGAAGGAAGTGGCTCAATTGAAGGATCTATTAGTTTCCAAATTTGGTAAGGAGTTCGGTTTAGAGGTTACTGAGAACCGAGTGGGTGTTCCTGAGAAAGTTATAAGTAAGTGTGACGTAGTTTTACCTAAGGAAGAGTTAGTGGTATTGTATTTGAAAGAGATTGCGATGACTTATGAAGTTCCTTATAGCGGATTAAGTGACAGTGAAGCTGAGCCTGATGGCTTAGATAACGATACCAAAAATGACCAAGGTGATAAACCTATCGTGGCAGTTGATTTCGATGCCAAGTATGAGCAGGATTCCAAGACGCATCCTATTACAGTGAGGAAACCAAGACAGAACAGTGAAACTGTAAATCAAACTCTCAAGATCCCTACCGACGTTCAACCAAACGTTCAACATGTACATGCTAAGAGTTCATCCTCGAATGATGACGAGTTGGATGAATTGAAAAAACGGTTTGCAGCATTGAGAAGGTAATGACTGACAGATCATATAGAAATTGATAGTGCCATTTCATATGATGTACACACACTCATACTCACACACTCCCACATTTAAATATATATATATACATCTGATGTCAATGAAAGAGTCTATGAATAATGAAAATAAATATGTAATTTAACTGTAAATCCCTTGTGTGATCAATTGGAATTGATCATATAGTCTAGTATAAATACTCCCCAATGATTTACCAATCATAAAGTTTTCAACAAAACTATCCAGTTCATCATCTGTTAACTGTAGATAAAATCTTTGCTCTAATTGAACACTTGTCTGGTCTCCTGCTTCAAAACAAGGTTGCATGTTATCCTTTTGCATTATTTCACACATCGATACAATTTGTGAAACATTTTTCCTAAGTGCTTTAAAACCTTCTTTCATCAATCTTACATATTTCTTGTATGCCGGTGCTTCCAGACCACCTAATACGTTGACATATTCTTGTGTTAATTTGAACGGAGCAGCTTCAAACCCAACAGAACCAGGAGAGTTGGATAACATGAAACCAAAATCAATATGAACGACATGACCTTCGTTGTCAATCATAATATTACCGTTATGTCTATCTTTAACCCTGAGCACATAACAGATGAGAGAATATGCAGCTAATGAAGAAGCAAAATTATCCTGTGCACGTTTATACTTAAATTTAGTTGGGTCACCAAAGGCTCGAAGGAAATGATCTTTCAATGTTGCAATACCACCTTTCTCATCTAAATGGCCTTCATCTATCATTTTTTTAGTTAACGATTTTTTGATACTATGAACAGATATCGCATTTGTGATAGTCTCCACTAAACCAGTATTAGCACTTGTGATTAAAATCTTCATTCTTTTAACCCACACATCAACTTTGTGCTTAGCCCAAATTTGGGCCATAGATTGAATCATTTGACACGCAAAGGCCTCTTGTCTAAGATCGTCACCAGATTTAGCGATAACTGAACAAAGATCCCAATTACTATAATGTCCGTACTCCGAAGTTTTACGTATTCTCTCTTTTTTACTATTCCAATCCTCACCCAAATAGGATTTATCAATACCACCCGTTAACATGTCATTTTCTAATTTACGTTCACCAGCAGTACCATGTAAGGCCTCCAAATTACGGTAACCAAACTTATCTTGAACTTCTTTCATCGAAGCTATAATTTGTGCTCTTATTTCACTTGTCGTACCAGACAATTCTTGAGGTGATTGGTCTAATTGATTCAACATTAATGCAGATATTCTCATCTGTTCAGCTAATTCGTCTGTATCGCTGAGAAATTCATTTGAAGTTTTGCCATTTGTAACCACTTCGTCCAAGCTGGTAGCAAATGTCAATTCAGGGTTACGATCAAGGCTCTCTGATGAAATGGTAGGAACTTTGGATGCACTATGTAATACAACCATGCTTCTATAAGCTTGTACATCAGTCTGATTACGAACTTTAACCATCGACATATCCCCCAAATCCATCTCCTTAGAGTAATCTACCACAGGCGAAGAAGGCATAGAATGCTCTGCTGATTCGTTTGAGTCAGTTGTTTCTATAGTATCATTGTTCTGCAATGTAGTGCTTTGAGTTGCGATTAAATCCGCAAAACTATCTCTATTCATATCTTTCTTACTCATATAATTCAAATCAAACAAAGGAGTAGAGCTAGTCAATGTATTTTTCTTCAATAAGGTTTCATTTTCAAAAGATGTTGGATTAAAGTCAAATTCATCTCTTAAAAATTCAATTAATAGCAAATATGGAACTTTCTCAGCCGAGTTTAATACTTGTGCCTCATTTGCTGTTATAAGAACTACTTTGTGTAATTTTCCCTTTTTATTAGGAGGTAATAATGTAGGTATATCTACCATGGCTGGCAAATCTCTATTCATTAAGGAGAGTTCTGCTCGAAGAGAGCTCAGTCTAGCGTCCACTGGAACCTGAGCTAGTCTTTGCGATATGGATTCCAACGCAATGGCAAATTGAGTTTCACATTTGAAATAATTAGCCTTCAATATTTTAATCCTTTCAGTAGTAGATATGGTAGAGATATCAATGTCATTGGTAGATTGCAAGCTATTGAATCCTTCTACCTTCCTTAAAAGTTCAAGGCGAGATGCGGGTTGTGTGTTAGAACGTTTGATACTTGGCTTTCTAAACTCTTTTTTAATCGAGCTCAAGGAATGCCTCACAGAAGGCTCATGTAAATCAGGCATAGAGTTTGCAAAATTTTCTCTAGTTAGTGAAGAAGTGTTACTATTACGGCTTATAACCTCATCTTCGTAGATTGCATTTCCATCTTCGTCATTTTCATTCTCACCTTCAATTTCTAAACCATCAATCCCTTCAGTAACCAATGCTTGAGTTAAATCTGTATCTGACAATGCTCTTTGTTCATCAGTATTATCTAAGTATTTGGTTTTTCTTTTTGGTAATTTAATTGAGTTTGATATCCTTTCTTGAAACACTTTCTCGCCAATATCATCTACTAAATCAAAATTCAAAAGTTTCCTACTCTCAGTGTCACCTTTTGGTTTCCTGAATAGAGCATCTTCTTTTGTTCTTGTTGGATCTACAATATCTACTGGAGTGCTAATTTGATATGAATTGAATTCGTGGGTAGTATTAGAAATAGATTTGGACAATGATGAGTGCCTCTTAGAGTGACTTTTTTTATTCAATAGCGTGTTTTTCAAAGTCATGTTCTTAGTAAACTCTTTCATGGCATTTCTAGCTAATTTGAAAACGTAAGCCTTTTGTCTTTTACCTTGAGATTCAACTAAAGGTTTAGTCATTTCAGATAATTGCGGGACAGCCATACTTGACATCATCATAGAGACAAGCACAATGCTAGGTGCTACATTTTCATTAATCTTTAATTTAGAGTTTTCGATGTCACTGTGACCAGAATGGAAAAGATTAGATTGCAATTTATTTAATACTCTTCTGGCTACCTGGAAACCATACGAATGAGAATCTGTTGCTAAATCTGCCAACAGAGCTTGCAATTGCCAGAAAGTTAATAATGCAAAATGAGGATTTTCGTTCTTCAATTGCAAGATTGAATCCTCTAAAGCCATAGACTCTGTCTCTACGGTAAGTAAAACTTGTACCAATTGCGGGATATAGAATTGTAATTCACCATGAGGAAAAGCCATTAGTCTTTGGCATAAATAGAAATGTATACCAACATTATCCGAATGTTTCCATAATAGCTCTATACAATCATACACTGATAATTCCGTAGAGTTAATCAACTCTAATAATTCTGTATTGTTTAATTCACTCTTAGTCTTTAATTCTGTAAACCTATCCTCCATTGGCATGCTGTCCTCGTGCAAATTTTCTAAGTCAGACATTATTCTAAGAACAACTAAAGCGCTCTACCGTCGGCTATCAATAAATAACAACTTGTCCTGATCTTAGATCAATGGTTATCGTTATGATACACGAAATTCTTAAGATTTTGGTTTAATTCTTCAAAGTCAAGAAACTTAAGCCTTATAGCCCTCCTCAGCTATTTAGTTGAAGTGAATTTACCAAAAAATAGAGTGTCCAGAGTAGGCGTCTTAACAGTCTCAAGATTAGAAGGAAAATGCCCTATTTCACAATCTATTTACAATGTTAGAGAATTGTATAAACATATGTGTCTATTAAATATATGATATATTTTTTCACTTATAATACGTTATTCGATGTGACGGTCAGAAAACATTGTCATTAATAAGAGTATATAGGAACTCGTATAAGCTCATTCGGATACTACTAGTAGAATATAGGTACAAGTTGGCCGGTGATAAAATTCATATCAAATATAGTTTGAACATATGATACAGTATAACATTAATTTAGATAAGATAAAAAGATTATAAAGTGTAGATTATTTCTTACAGTGAAATTAAATTGAAACACTTGACAGTTTTTCCCATCAATGGAAAGAAAGATAATAAAATGCAAAATTTTCGGTAGAGATGTAAAGTTGTAAGGATTTATGACAGAAATTGTGATGCATTTAAGCAGCTGCTGCCCAAAATTTCTCCCACAAATTCTTTGGTTCGTCATCTTCCCATACAATGGCTTCGATTTCTCTTCTATCCGTATCGATATCAATATCTTCCACTTTTACCAAAAATCTGCCTCTATAGAATAGTTGGCACCCTATCCACATGACAACCAATAACATTAATGAAATATAAGACGTGAAAAATGTGGTGGTATCAAAATGTGGTGAGAAGGATTGGAACCCTTGAACAAAGATGATCACAGTGACAAAAAAAGCGGCGTAGTAAGCACCCCAAGGCATGAATCTGGCTTTGAATGGTAAATCGTCTCTTGAGATGCCTCTATATTTCAAAGCTTGCATGAATCTAATGTGAGCAAAAGAGATAAATAGCCAAGCACATAACCCAGCTAAAGTAGAAATATTAATTAACCAATTGAATGCAGTGTTTGCGTTGTGGTTCACAACCAAGAAAGCTAAAAGCCCCAGAGCGGCAGTGCAGCAAACACCTAGGTAAGGAACCCCGTATCTTGTCACATAAGAAAACTGTTTTGGAGCATTACCAGTTAAAGCTAATGCATAAAGCACACGCGACCCAACGTAGACGTTTGAATTAGCAGCTGACATGACAGTGACCATAACCACAGCGTTAAAGATGTGAGGTAACACTTTCGTACCTGCGTCCTGGATCGAAATGACAAAAGGTGACGATGCTATCACTGCAGTATCGCTAGCTAATCTTGGATCATTATATGGGACTAATAAACCAATGAAAAACAACGACATAATATAGAACAACACGATTCTGAATACGACTTTATTAATAGCTCTTGGTACGGATTTCCTTGGATTCGCAGCTTCACCAGCAGTAATACCAACCAATTCTGTCCCCTGGTAAGTGAATGCAGCGTTAATCAATGATGAGACCCAACCCAAAAATCTTGCTTCGCCGGTTTTATCCGAGATAATGCCTGCTCCCCATGGACCTGGATTTCTCCAATAACGGAACCCAATAGGGCCTTGATGAGAACCACCGCAGACAATGACTAAAGCGTATATTAGGTACCCAACAATAGCTAAAACTTTCACACTAGCAACCCAAAATTCAAATTCACCATAGACTTTAACTGGGAAAAAATTCATTAATGTGACAATAGTCCAAAAGATACCAATCCATGCAGCTAATGGGACTTTTTCAGTCCAATATTGGATGACCTGACCAATAACAGAAATTTCCACGGCGTACGTGATAGCCCAGTTGAACCAATACATATACCCGTTAGAAACACCAAATGCAGGTGAAAGAAATCTTCTAGAGAAAACGGTAATCGAGGAAGTCACTGGAATAAACGTAGCCATCTCACCCAGAGACTGAGTGACAAAATATACAATAGTACCCATGAAAATGTATGAAATCAAAGAGCCTACGGGTCCTGCATTTGATAAAGGAGTAGCGATACCAACAAATAACCCTGTCCCAATCGTTCCTCCCAAAGCAATCATACCGATATGTCTCTGTTTCAAAGCTCTCTTCACTTTAGTCTCGTGGATTTCAGCCTCAACTGCATACTCATCATCGTCCTCATCACCTTCATGTCTGCCTAACCGAGAACGGGAACGAGCCAGACTCTCTAAATCCCCATCGAATTTCTTAGAAAACGACGTTGTCTTGATCTTCTGATTCTTCTCATCAGTAAAGTCACTACCAGTTTGGATCACTTCCACAGCATCGGCATCCATAGAAGTACTCATCGATAGATCCGCTTGTGACGTTTCAGAAGCACCAGCCTTCTTTGACTTGATTAACCGGCTTAATTTACCCATCTGGTCCCTCAATATTAGGATTATTCAGTACAGAAAAGTGCTACAATCAACTACAAATCGTGTAACAGCAGGGTGTTAACAGCAATAACAACTAATAAGCAACGGTTAAGTAATTGATATCACTTTGCTGGTTCTTCTATGTGAGAAACTTTTCACATAGGATTCCTCTTAATCCTCTTTTTAATTGGAAAGAAAATTTTTGCACGGGAATTTTGTGGCAATGACTGATCTGGAAACAGGGTTTTGTCCAAAATCCGCTGGTAACTTGCCACGGGGAAAAGACCAAACAAAATAAAGAGGGCACCAGGGGTTCGAACTCCAGACAAGAGGGCCAATTAACGTGGATAATGATACGTATCTAGTGATATTAGGGTTGGGGTATTTAGTTAGGGTATATCATGTGACATTTTAGAGATTGAGGGCGGGTAACGCGTGGTGTTTGCGGTTTTTGGGGTTTTGGTACAGTAAGAATTGAGTGTATTTATTGAAAGACCAACAGATATATTTGACCACCTTTGTCGAACACAGTGAGCTTCCAAGATAAGATCGTTTAGGACAGACACTAGGTGGCGAGGTTTTCAATATTAGGGGTATACCATTAACTCGTATTCTTGCTTGATTGAACTGGAAGGTGTTTCTTGCTGTGAGGTTCTGTGACAGAAAACAAAAAAACAAACAATTGTTGTGTTTCTTGTACAGATCAATACAATGCTAAGAAACTCGAATTCACGAAATTCCAGTTCGAGGAGTTCCAAAAACAGTACTAGTGGTAATGGATCATCAGGGATTTTCCAGAACTTGAAGCGTTTTACTTCGCAATCTTCTGCTACTTCGACAGGCAAGGATTCAATTTCTTTACCACAGACTAGCCCCAATACGTTCAGAAGAATTACTAATACTGCTGGGTTCTCATCGGCGTCTAACCCTGAGGAGGCAACCAATATACTGAATAATAAGAAAAAATCTTTTAATTCGCATACGGTAAGACCATCGACTAGTCCCGAAAGGTCAAGAAACTCTGGCCATCAGAGTTCGATACATGGAACTAAATACTCCTACTCAAGACGATCTTCAAATTCAGATACAGCTAGTATAATCTTATCAAGACAATTTACCAACCAGAGCTCTACGAATAGTGTCTTATCCACCGGATCCTTAAGTAATTTGACGAAGTTTATGACACCGGATGGACAATTGAAACTGGATATGCCAACAGATCCATTTGAAGTCGAAAACCTGTTTGAAGAATTAATGTTTAAAAGAAATGTGTTTCAAAATCTATCGCAAGAGAAACAAAAAGAATTAATTAATTATGATGTTAAGAAAAAATGGCTACTAGTGAAACAAGATTTGCAAAGCGAATTGAAAAAACTACAGAAATCAAACCCAGGTTCTTCTCACAATGACTTAACTAATATAGTAACTAATAATACTTTTGCGAGCAATCAATCTATTAGAACGACTTCCAATCATGGAGATGCAAGAAACGCAACTAGCGACACAAAATCTCTGAAAGGACATTCATTTACTGACTTTTATGACACCGTAGAGAAAGAATCTATCTCTAGTCCACTAACACCAGACAAGTCTACAAGGTTACCGTCTCATTATGTGAAAAAAATCTTAGCAGACAGATTGTCCTCCGCTGATATGCAAGATTTATGGGTTTCCTTAAGGACAGAACAGCTAGATTGGGTTGATGCTTTTCTGGAAAATCAAGGACATATCGCAATGGCTAATGTACTAATGAAATCAATATACAAAATCAATGATACCCATACTCCACCAAATCTCAGTGAAGATTTGTTGGAGAAAGAATATTCTTTCTTCAAATGTTTCAAGGTCTTAGTTATGCTGTGGCAAGGTTTAGAAGAATTTACAAAACATAGATTAATGACTGACACCATTGCTCGAGGTTTATTTTCTTCTAAGTTAGCTACGAGACGAACTGCTACAGAAATTTATGTTTGTATGTTAGAAAGGAAAAATATCAAAAGATTTGATGCTATCCTAATTTCTTTGGATCAAAATTTTAGAGTAGGTTCGAATCTGCATATGTTTAAAGCCATGAGTGATTCTCCCAAATCTTTTGCTCAAATTACTTTGAATGGACATTTAAAAGTATTACAAACATGGTTATTTGCCATAGACCAAACTTTAGACGGTAGAGGTAAGATGGGCTCTAAAGTTAACGCATCTGATGATTTTAAAAAATCAGACGGAGAAAATGCCATATTAGAATATCTACAATGGTCTATGCTTTTGATTAATTTATTATGTAGAATGTCAGATAATATCAATCAACGGACATTATTACGTGATAAATTAGAAAATTCAGGACATTTAAGAATATTAAACAAATTAAAATTGTTAGAGAATGACAAGATTTTAGGTCAAATAGAAGAATATGAAAACGGCAAGTTAGATGATTTTAATTTACTTTTGGAAACTAAAAATTCTAACTCTAATGTAGATTTACAAAACCCACTTTCGTTATTAGAAAATTTATGGGAAGCATGCAAAGGGACAGTTAATGAAAAGTTGTTAGTCTCTTTGATTCAACATCTTTTCTTATCTACTACAAAGAACTTGGAAAAAAATAATGATCCAAGCAAGCTTTCCAAACAATTGAAACTAATGGACACTTTGATGACAAACATTGGTGGCACAAACGGAGACGAAGAATCTACAATGAATATTGCAATACAAAGGCTCTATGACTCCATGCAAACTGATGAAGTGGCTAGAAGAGCTATTTTAGAGAGCAGAACCTTAACTAAGAAGATCGAGGAAGTAGAAGCAGAGAAAGAGTTACTTGCTACAAAACTTTCGACTGCTGAAGGTGGATTGATTGGGAAATTAGAGATGGATATTGCTGAAAGAGATCGTATATTGGCCAAAAATCAAAGAGTAACCAAACAATTAGAGGCAGAATTAGACGAATTAAAGAAAAAACATTTGCTAGAGAAACATGAACAAGAGGTTGAATTAAGAAAAATGTTAACTTACTTAAATTCAAAACCAGAAAATATTTCTAACAAAGTCTCTATTGAAACACCTGATTTATCATCTGATAGAGCATTAGATTTGCAAAAGGCTTTACAAGATAGACTTCGTCGTACTAAAAAAGATTTTAGCCAAGATTCAAAGAAGTTTGGAATGACGATTTTGCCAAATAAAAGGTTGAAGATGCTTCGTAGCCAAATGGAGGATATTGAAAATGAAGCAAGGATTCTTGAAATGACAAATTTTGTAGAGTATCAAAATAGTATATCAGAGACCTCGGAAGGTATTCAAGAGAAGGCTGAACCGGAAACTAAACTTAAGTCAGAAGTAAAAAGGGAGAAGAAGTTAAAGAAAAAAGAAAAACCTAGAGGTTTAGGAATAAAAATGGCTTCCAAAAGCGAAACAAATATTGAAAAGTTAAACTCGTTGAGGAAAACATTAGCAGAGATTCAGAATGAATCTAATGATATATCCAAATTTAATGTCGAAGAAAGGGTTAACGAACTTTTTGCTCAAAAGAGATTAAAAGCCTTACAACGATTGAAGGAGTTAGAGTCCCTCTATGAAGGTTCGAATATGAGCTTCGAATTAGAAGGTTTAGCTGATACTCTTGACCCGAATGTGTCTACCGGGACTGGTTACTCAAGTTTAGATCCAAAAACGTATCAAAGCAAATTAGATGATATAACAAGGTTGACAGAGGAACTTTACAAAGCCCATGAAGAATTAAACAATAAAACCGAGTCAGAAAAATATTCCTCATCGTCTAGCAAATCTAGTGACTCTTCTGAAAGTTCTGACGATCAAGAAGAATTGTATTCAACGCATACTGCGGAAATCCGTAGCGAGTATTCAACCAAATCTGCTGGATCTGGCTCATTTTTGGACTCTTTGAATAAGAAATATGGAACTGGGAAGCAAGTTACCTCTCCTGTGAATAGATCTGTCTCAGGTACTGAAAAATCTTTCATTAGCCGCATGAGGAAAACATCAAACCCTGCACCATTCTTGCAGGAGTTATCAAGGAAAGTTGATAAAGTTTCTCCTCTCGCGTCACCTACGGTGGGTGTAGAGAAAAAGGTTGTATCAGACGTGCCACAAGCATTTGAGAAAGATGGTATGTCTGGAAAAGATGATTTACCTGAGAAGGATGCTGACGTTGAGAGCAATACAAAACCTGAAAACGAAAATATGGCAATTAAAGATGCTACACAACACCCTCCTCCACCACCTCCGCTACCTCCAATGTTGACAAGCGGTCATGAAATTAAGACAATGGATGAAAATGAATCTGTCATACCGCCACCTCCACCACCACCTGTATTTCTCTCAGACAATTCCACTAGCATTAGTTTACCAGCACCACCCCCTATGGCTCCATTCCTATCTGAGATAACTGGAGACGACAAAAGTGGTACAATACCCAATGCTCCACCATTATTAGATATGAAGAAGAATGTTATATTAGGCTCTCCTTTACTACCGCAATCGCCTTCTCTATTTGAAAATTATCCTCGTCCAACCAAAAAACTAAAACAATTGCATTGGGAGAAGTTGGAGACTACGGATGATTCGATTTGGAATTCAAGCAAAGCAGAACAATTTGCTGATGATTTATATGAAAAGGGTGTATTGGCTGATCTAGAGCGTGCATTTGCTGCTAGGGAGATCAAATCTCTTGCTTCACGGAAGAAAGAAGATTTAAACAAAATTACATTCCTTTCCAGAGATATCTCTCAGCAGTTTGGAATCAATCTACACATGTATGCTAACCACACTGTAGAAGATCTGGTACAAAAAATTATCAAATGTGACAAAGATATCATAAATACACCTAGTGTTGTTGAGTTTCTATCTAAACCAGAGATTGTAGAAGTTTCTATTAACCTAGCCCGAAATTTTGCACCGTATTCTACTGATTGGGAGGGTATTAAGAGTATCAAAGACGCTAAACCTCCAGAGAAAGATGTTAATGAGCTACAAAGAGCTGATCAATTATTTTTACAATTAATGGTGAACTTACAATCTTACTGGGGCTCTCGTATGAGAGCTATTAGTGTTGTTTCTAGCTATGAGAAAGATTATAATGAGTTATTAACTAAACTAAGGAGAGTTGATCGTGCTGTGAGCTCGTTGCAAGAATCTGAGCATCTTCCCGATGTGTTTAACGTGATCTTGGCTGTTGGTAATTATATGAATGATACTTCAAAACAAGCTCAAGGGTTTAAATTAACGACATTACAACGATTAACTTTCATTAAGGATTCTAGTAATAGTATGACATTCTTAAATTATGTGGAGAAAATTATAAGAACAAATTATCCAGAAATTAATGATTTCTTAAAGGAGTTAGAACCTATATTGGAAGTGGTCAAAATCTCAATAGAGCAACTAGTACATGATTGTCGAGATTTTACGCAGTCCATTACCAATGTAGAAAGATCTGTTGAGATTGGTAATTTAAGCGACTCATCGAAATTTCATCCCTTGGATCGAGTCCTAGTGAAGGTCTTACCTGCACTTCCTGATGCTAAAAAGAAAGGAGAATTATTAGAAGATGAAGTAAAGCTAACTATGTTTGAGTTTAGTAATTTGATGCAAAAATATGGTGAAGACTCTAAGGATAAGTTTGCTAAAAACTCATTTTTCCAAAAATTTGCTGATTTCATTAATGAATATAAGAAGGCTCAGTCTCAAAACATAAAAGTTGAAGAGGAAGAAAGGTTATATGAACAGCAGAAGAGATTATTAGAGAGTCAACAGATGAGGAATGAGAAAAACTCTCAGACATATGCTGAAGGAAGCCTGGAAGAAAATGAAGAGCGTGGGGACAGACGAGATGTCATGGATAAATTATTGGAACAATTAAAGAATGCAGGGAACTCGAGATCTGATCCCGCATCTGCTAGAAAGAGAGCAATTGCTAGGAAAAAGTTGAATATCGATAAAGAGGTGAACGAAAATGTGTCTTTAGATCTGGAAACGGAAGAGGATTCTATTGTATTTTCTCCTGGAAGTAAAATTTCCAGAGAGTTATGTGATAAAGACGTTTCATCACCAACACCTGCTCAATCTTCTCCTTTAAGCTCGTCTCAAGAAGAACAAGACGCTGTTGGGGAGAGAGCTAAAAACTTGTTAATGGAGCTTCGGGGTTCTATTTCACCTAGTAAGAAGCTTTCTTCGGTAGAGGAACATAAGGAGAAGTTACGTGCCAGAAGACGGAAAACTAACCCAGAAAAGAGTGCATCCAGCAATGTACTGAAATTTATAGACAATGAGGAAGGTATTGAAGATGATATGGAAACCAATGTGTTGGTTAACAACGCGTCCATACATGAAACAGAACAATTTGACCTGAGCACAATTGGAGAAGTAGTCTCAATCAGTAACGATGATATCACTTTGCCCGCTGATTTGACTAATTCAACGATTACAATGGAGAACGAGTAAATGGGAATAATTACACTCATTGGCAAAATGATTAAGAGGATTTCAAGAAAAATTAACTTAATCCATTACATTACATATTTTATAGAGTTATATTACTAGCATTTAACTAAATTGAAAGTCTCATTCTGTTGCTCCAACGGTTATTATATCTTGTTTGAAAGCGTTGTCATATCTTCTTCTTTTAATGCTGACACTGGAACGAGCAATTTTGGTCTTATAATTAAAGAAAATATCGATAATTTACTTAACTAACACTAACTTCCACTTAACGCTTTCCTTTCCTACTTTAGACTTAGCACTGAATATTCTTGTAGTAGAGGTACTCAACTACCCTTTATCAAAATGGTGAATTTGGAAGAAACTGAGCGGATTTCGCTTCAGGTGGCCACGATGTCCACGCAATTGATGGAGAGTGTTGAGAAGCAATCCAGTCTAGAGAGACAGTTAAACGTGGCCAGTAAAACTATCTCCACATTACAATTGAAGTCTGATTCTGTGTCAGAGTTAGAGTCTCAAAATAATCAGTTAATAGGCCAACTCTCAAATAAGGATAACTTAATAAAAGAACTTAGGGCGAAATTAGACAGAGAGGTGGAGCTTCGAACCGCTGCCCAAGATGAGGTGAGTAAATTGAGTCAAGAGATTGAGGATCTATCTGAATCTTTATTTTCAGAGGCTAACAATATGGTAGCTGATGCTAGGAAAGAGAAACATCAATTTGAAACTTTGAATCAAAAATTAATTGGACAATTACAAGAAAAGGACTTGTTGTTGGACACTTTAAACTCTCAATTAAAGAATTTGAAGAAAGTTATCTCTGATTTAGACGTAGATAATAATAGCAGTCAATCTGAAGTTACCAATACTAACAATAATCTGAACACAACAACACGTAATAATATTGATTCTCAATCGTTTGCTTCCATTAAAAAGATAACTTCTGGAAATTCACTGCCAATGATAAGTCCTATCCTTTATTCACCCAAAATTTCTACGGTTCGTTACGATTTACCTTTATATACCGAATTTTTGAAATTTATTGCTGTCTTACCTACATATAAGACTTTGAAAGAAACTTCTGCGGACTCTAAGTTTCTTAAGCGATTGATTAATGAAGAAATACAACCTTTATTGAAGATTGAAAACGCACCAGGCGTTGGTTGGTTATCAAAAAAAACACTTATAACGTTAATGCTGGAAGGACTTGTCGTTATAGAACCAATTAGTGGAGTAACTGAAACTTATAAGATTGGTTATGATGACTTCCAATCTACTAATGATGGTAAGTTAAGAAAGAATGACCCCAAGTTATTCAATTTTCCATCGGATTCTCCACCAGTTGCAGTGAAGGAACCTTGCTCCTTGTGTGGGGAGTGTCGAATGGATAAGATCGAGCACGCAAGAATGTACATGCTGAAGACTCAAAATAAAGGGGAAGATGGTAATCTGTATATTACTAACTCTTATGCTTTGTGCTTTTGGTGTTTAATTAAAGTAAGACAAACTTGTGAGATATTTGCATTCTTAAGATCACTGAAATTGAATACTTGGAATTTAGAAAAAGTTACTTTAAAAAGTATTGCTAAAGGACTCTTAAAGACCCCACCAATTAGTAGAGCTGAAATATTATCATTTGGATCAAGTAATAAACCTAAGAGGAAAAGTATAATATCTTCTCTTGGTATTTCTACTTCATCTTCGAAAACTTCAACGATTGAAGCTGACACATTACTCTTCGATTCAAATTTGGAGCTTCCAAATACAAATATTCAGAGAGCTTGGTTACATTTATGTAAGTTACGTTCCATATTCCATTGGGCTCATATTGGTATATGGTCAGTGGACGATTCATTGAGCTTTAAGTTTGGTCCTCTTGCCAATACATCTCAATTGGAAATCCCATCTCGAACAGAAGAATCTATGAATAGCTCTCATGAAGTCGAAAATATAGAGGCTATTCATTTGGAAACAGATTCTCCTGAAGTTGGAAGCGCGGGAACCTCTAATTTAGAAAGAGAATTGCAAGATATAGAAGATGAACATAATGAAATATTAAACGTAAGATCAGATATTGAGAATTCGGTTAATACTGAGAGCCAGGATGGGCTGCAAGAACAACAAGGTAACGAAGAAGACATTCAGGTGGAGCAAAAGGCATCCAACCATAGTGATCATGACGATGAAAGTATTAATATAATTGGTGACTACGCAAGCACCGAAACAACTGCAGCAAATTGTGAAAAGAAACCACTTGATACAGAAGCAACAAAATAGATAGAGACAGTAAAATATGTTATTATAAATTATAGTCCTCTTTATAGATAGTAAATGCAAGTATATAAAGGCAACTATTATGGGTGTAATGTAATATTTAGGATCGGTGAAAATATCAGTCATCTTCGATTAAATCAAGTTTATACTTTTTTATAGGTCTTTTATGAGTTAGTAATCCTTCATCATCATCCACCTCTGAAGCTTCCTCTAACCCCTCCCCAGATTCCATAAACTTTGGTGATCCTGTGTTTTTCCTTTTCAACGACTTGAGATTTTCTTCACGAGGGCTTGCTACCAATGATTTTTCTGTTGACTTTTGCATTTGAGTTGCAGTTTTTAATCCATCACTTATGTCTGCATCGGGAAAGTGATCACGACTAGTGTTGTGTTCTAAATAGTTCTGAGGTAATATGGAATTTTCAACATCCTCATCGGAACTCGAACTAGAACTTGAACTTGACATGTCTTTTAAATTTTTTTGATATTCTTCTTCCCTTTGGTTACTTAACATAAGCAACGTTTTATCAGGTGCCTTCTCAGTAGAACTGGTTGTATTCAAATCATTAAGACTAGGAATTTGGCCGTCAAAAAGTTCGATGTAGCCATCAGAGATATTCCCTTTTGACGCCAATCTCTCATTTGCAAATTTGGAAAATAAAAGGAATTTCTTGTCAGATAAAGTACCTCCATTTTTGTCCAGCAAATACCTCATATACATTTCATTTTGAAAGAATATTTCATTAGAAAAAAGATCGTCTTCATCTTCAGAATCACTGATATATTCTTTACTAAATACGGTCTTTTCTGTGGGAGTTTCTTTATCTCCCAAAAGTTTGCTCCCATGTCTTTTCGTTGTGCGCTTCTTCATCTTTTGTTTATGTTTCTTGGAAGCAAGACCCTTCCTGTTTGATCTCGATTGGGCATCATTAGCATTATCCTGTATGTCTAAGCCCCTAAAATAATCTGTATCCGCATGTGTATCATTATCAGAGGCGTCATCTTGCACAAAGGAATTGTCTTCATTATAATCATTATCAGAGCCCAATGAGATTGTATGATCATCGCTATTTGTGATCAAATAATATGATGCCGGCTTTCCATTTGGAGTTTCAAAAGGAGTAGTTATGAATTTCTTAACAAGATACAGGGCTTCCTCTAATTTCAAAATGTTAGAATTTCCAGGCAAAAAACATGTTTCATCATCTCTTGACGGAATTTTATATCCAATTTCTTGTAGTAGTGCTCTAAATGTCTTGTCAAGAAGTAAACCATTCCCAAGGGGATCATTTAACGTAAAGATAGATTTTGGATAATTTAAAATTTCTTGGTCTCTAGTCTCTTGTTCTAGCCATGATTTAAATTCATCTATTGTTTTTGTTAAATGAGCGACTAAATCATCTAATAGATCGACTTTACTTTTGTCAATGAGGGCTGAAATTAAGATGCCGAACTTCCATTCTGTTAAAGCCGACTGTGGTAAACCTTCTGATCCTTCCAATTCTTTGACAGAATTGGGAACGGCACCAAAACGGTGCATATCCTTCACAGCTTTAATTTCCCCATATCTTTGGTAATAACCAACAGTACTATCATGTAAAGAAGGAAACAATAAACCAACATACCAAGCAGGCGATATCTTTATTTTCTTTTTCAGTGAGTCAAGATATATTTCAGAAAAGTTGTTAACTATTTTTCTAGCCATAGAAGTTCTAGGCAGTCCGTTATTAGAAAGCATATCCTTCAATAAAATAATAAAATCAATTCGATATAGCAAAGTTTCTTCTTTCGCTTTCACAAATACCCTGTGAAGAAACTTAAAAACTTGAAGAATATCTTTTTCACTAACTTCTCTAAACCTCTGTAAATAATTCAGATATGTATCAATTGTTAGCTCATTCATATAAGTGTTTTGTACTCGAGAAAAATTCACTTCTACTCTTCTTCTAGAAGATGTTAAGATATCCACAGCTTCATCACGGTCGAGGTCATCTTCCTCCATGAGTTGTTCGATATCCTCCTTATTTATATTGATTCTCTTTTTCGTACCTTTTTGAGTTCTGCTGGAAATCAGTAAGGTTTTGCTGTTCTCGGAATATTGTTCTAGTACTTTCAGCACACGATTTGTAAGATATATGCAACTCTTCATATATGATGGCGAGTGTTTCATAGCTGTCTTAGGCAAACTAGCTAATAATTGAATCCTATTATCACTAAATAGTCTTTCAATGACTAAATCAATATCTTTAGGATCAAATTCCTCTGACTCGCGAGTTACTAATATTAAAAATTCAAAAAATGCTATCATACTAGCGTGTATCAATGACCAACTACGATTTTCAAATGATGTTCTTAATATATTTAAGACTGTGATAAATGTCATTTCTCGAAGGCATTCTGAAATAGCTGATAAATCTGTCTTCTCACTATGTTTCCTTCTACTTTGATAATTAATAAACCAAGCAAAGAAAAGTAAATATTGCACTTTATCTAATTTAGATAACTTATCCTCTTCTGTGACAAAATAATTGGTTACACTCCGTATCAATATATTAAACCCAGAATCTATAAAATCGTCCAAGAATCTTTTTAGAATAATTTTGCTCTTCTCTTGTAGAATAGATATATTGGAGCCTGATCTTAACAAGCTATTAGGCAGCCCCTCTTCTACAGAGTCATCTCTGGTAGTATTAATTCTCTTATTCCATTTCTTGCTTCGATCTAACTTTGCTAAAGCATTATCATCATTCAATAAATTCTGTGCTCCTGAAACAGTTAATCTTCCATTGTTCGGAGTTACTATCGATAACATTGATCCAAAAGTTGAATGTCTAGAGGACAAACTTTTCACTAAATTCTTTTTCAATTGAAATTCTTTCTTAAGTAAACTCTCCAATTCAGAATTAGTATTATTCAACTGTTTTGAACTTTTATTCGTAGAGTCGGTGAATTTTTCGTTAGAAGATGGAAAGAAATGTTTTTGGTTTATATCTCTGGTTAGTAAAAACATTGTCTCCATCAAAGGTATATTCAAAAAATCTTCATCGAATTCAGATTTGAGAGAGCTTGTCAAAGTTAGAAGCAAATCAAATACTTTATTCTTACCAAAACATAGAATAACAGAATTTAAAGATATATCATCCATCGAAACGTTTGGCGGCAAAGTGTTCAAATTCGATATTCCTTTGGTGGTATTTTTGTTCAACTTGGTGATCATCAACTCTCCTGGTTCAATGGCTACTAAGTTTCTGATAAAATTCACAGTTAATTTCAAGATCATATTATCTCTAGCGGTTCTTTGTAATTTCTCCAATTTGATAATTCCTAAAGCAATTCTCATCACAGATTTCACCACTTTCCCGTCTTCAATAGAAAGAATAGCCTTCTTATAAATTAATTGATGCTTTTTCAGCTCGCTATAGTTATTAACTTGGTTCTGAGTGGACTCTTCGGTAATTATTAAAGGCCATGTCATTAGTACCAATAATTGTAGACAATGAATAACTATTTTATCCAAGTGAATTTTATTATGTATCACGGAGGCACTCGATTCTTGGCTCCTACCTTCGCTGTTAATCTTCCTGGATAATTTCGAAGCCAATTTACTTTTATTCTCCCAATCAACCATTATTGGAATAATATCATCTAACAAGATTCTGTATTCCGCTACAGCCATTGCAACCTCCCAGCTGTTTTGTTGATCATCCACTAATTTAAACCATCGTTTTAAGTCCTTCAAACACGCCAAGCAATCATCTCCTAACTTATACGGTGGTGGTTCGACATTGGAAGTATAATCCGGACCACCGATGGCAGTGGCTAAAAGAGCAATTCTTGCCTTTAAGATCTTCTTAGAATCAACTATATCAATCATGGATCTATTGGAAGACAGGGATAGCTGCCACGTTACTCTCCAGCCCTCAGATCATTACAGTACCCATCGGGATTCAATGACTTAAAGCTTCTGCAAAACACGTAAATTGACGCGTCTCTGGATAGCCTGGTTGAAATAAGATCGATTTCGTTCATTATGATAGATATATCTTATTCTTTGCTCATAAAGTGGTTTATACTAAGAGTTGAAAATGTAATGATGTTAAGAGCGATTCTACTACTTTGAAAATAAATCATTATATTATATATAGTGGTTCTTGAATGTCATACTAGGATAGGAATATTAAAAGAGTATGGTAAGACTTTAACTTCATCAAAAAACAAACTTGGTTTACCAAAAACATATGTGTGGAATGATACACTATGCCCACACAGAGTCAGATTAACTCTTCATCTAAACTGGTTTTCTTATCGGAATTCAAATTCTCTAACAATAAATTTTTGATAGTAAATCTTTGGGCTACAGGTGGGTCAAGAATAGATAATTCTTCCTCGGAAAAAATGTGAGGGAATAAGAAACAGACTAATACCGATAATAATAGAATTATAGGGAATCCAATAGCAGCAATTGTGTTTGTAATAGCAAACTCTCCTGCAAACCCAACTAGACTGAATGCAATGAAAATCAAAAAGGACCTTGTTGATACTAAGGATAAAGGGCTATCCTGTTCTTTTCTCTTAGGATCGGTACAAAACCAAATAATCCTAGCGATAATAACGTTATCAATCAAGCCTTGAATGCCCATGACAAAAAATAATCCTGATAAGACAGCTTGTGGAATTTGACCCAAACAAACCAACAACGGTCTTGTCATAGTAGCTAGCATCATAAATCCTTGGGCGGTATTCGTAAACCGTTGTTCGACACAGCGGATCACTTCGTGTCTTGAGTTCAATACCAATAGGGATTCTGTGTGTAGTGGTGCTTGAGGAATTAATCCATTAGGTGCTGGGATTCCTAATACACCTGCCACACAGGTGGTAACTCCTAAGAGAGCAAAATCATAGTGGAAACTTGATGGTTTCTTCAATTTATATTGATGTCTCTGAGCCATTAAAGAAGAGACATTATGGTCAAAATAGAATAATATGGTTAAAATAATGCCAAAAGGTAGTGCAATAAATATGTCCTTGGTAGAGATTTTACTGTATGCTAGCCACGTAGATCTATCTCTTCCAATACCTGAAGTTGGGAAAAAAGATTTTGTGATTGGTAATTTCTCAAAATCGATGTCTTTTAAGTAGCCACCAAAATGAATAAACGATGACCAAAACAGCACTGATAAAGCAGTAGCATAGTCAGAGATAAGTGTGCGAATTTTGTGCGTAAAAAATGGCGTTCTGTGGAACTGTTTGAATGTAACTCCAAAGATCATCATTAACAAGGCCACCACAATACTAGCAAACCCAGCAGGTAAATTGTTTATATCCGAGTGAGGATTTCTGTCATTCTTTGCACCTGAGTAATGGAACTGTCTAATCAATATCTGGATGCCCTTCTCGATATAGACAATATTAATAAAGAGTCCAAAAATGTCGCAAGCAAAAGTTGAAACATATTGTAACAAGAAAACTAAATTTGTTACTGCTATCAATAGATGCAAAATGCAAGACCACAAGCACACCCAGAATAAGAAACCAAAATAATTCGTATTTAAAGGTTTGATTATCTCATAGACTGTGTAATGGAAAATGACCACTGGGCCCGTCACACCCACTATACAGAGCGGTTGGCCGGCAAAAATTCCAAATACAATTCCACCAATGGCACTAGACAAAAGAATCTCGTTAACTCCATAGGAGTTGTCCGTTCGATCAAACATATCCTGAGCAAATGCGATCGCAGGCAACAAATTATTGAAGTAAGTCTCCACTAAAGCAGGAATGACTCTATAATCCCAAGCATCTGTCCAATCCTGCCAATAGAACGGTAGTCTGTCTCGTAAATCCATGTATATTCCTCTCCCAAAAGTAGGTATCTTCTTATAAAAGGGCCGTTTAAGCATAGAAGACTTGTTGCTAATATCGGCCTGCATAGGATTGCTACCCTTAGCTACATCAGTAATCTCTGTAAAACTTGACCCGACAGTGTCTATATTTTGTGAACCTTCGTCAGATAATGACATAGATTCACTACTTGGCTCTCCTTGCTTCTCATAAGCGATCATAGCACAACATGTGTGTTTTAATGGAATAAGTTAAAGAATCTTGTCACAATAAAAACCAATAATGAAACTTAAGATCTTCAGGCACCTTGAACTATCAAGTAATTTCTCCTTAATATATATCTCGGAACAAGGGTACCTGTCACGTTTGAACTTAGATTCAGATTCAAAAAGTGGATTAAAAGTGTGATATAATGCAGAAGTCATCAGTAAATTTTTTTCTGAAGCGATTTTTCGCACTTAACTCTTAAGTAAGCAGGTCATGACTTTTTGGTTATAGACAGCCTTTTTCCGTAAGTTTAACCCATTCATGGAATCGATTATCACCTAAGGGATGAGAGACCGTTGCACATATCATTCAATGGTTTTTTAGTTTCTCGTGAATTAAATCATATATAAATGTTACATTTTTTCTTATATCATTACAGTTTGACTGGGAGTTTTCGTCCGTGGTGTTTCTTCACCAGTTCGTCACATCTTCAGTTTCACCAAACACAGATTCTTTCCCTTGCTTTTGTGAATTCGAGTCCTTCCATGGCTTAGGTGTACTAGACATTATCGATGAAGCGTTTTGTCTCAAAAATTTTACTATCAAGTCATTGATGAGTTGAAATTCTAGTAAAAACGCATCATGACCTTCAGGAGACTGGATCTTAAACAGTTTGCTGTTTGGGATGTTTTCAGCTAGAAACTCTTGCTCTGAGTATGTGAAAAGACCATCTGAACTAACTCCAATTATTAATGAAGGTTGTTGTATGGAGCTTAATACTTTTTCTAAATCCTCGTCACATTGTATTCTGTCTCTAGCTAGGTCATGCGTATCAAGTTTCCTGGTTATTGCTATATAACAATTTGCGTCAAATCTATTGACAAATTTTGTACCTTGATAACGTAAATAACTTTGTGCCGAAAAATACGTTTGTGCAGGTCGACTATCCTTGACGTCCCCAACTACTGCTGAATTCAATGATGTTGTCGATGAGACACTCCTTATGGACTCAATTGATGAAGTACTGGAGACGCTCGCTCTGGGACTGCCGTTTTTTGCACCCTTGTGTCCATCGTTGTGTATTTGCAGTGATTGCTCACCCAAACTCATAGCATGTGGCTTCGTTATACTCACGTCTGAGTAAGGCTGTACTTTTATTTGTTGTTCCGCCGTAGGGGTCTTTCTTGCAAATTTGTTCTCAAAACTGTTCCTTGATCTGTAAGTTAATAAAGCAGACATTCTTGCAGCAGACAATCCAACTAAAGGCGGCGCCTCTAAGGAGTAATAACCATCCATATAATTTGGGTCTGAGTAAATAGATTGTCTTTGCGCTTCTGACCACGAAATACACCAAGCAGAATGTCTAGCAGACGTAGCTAAAGCGACTAGGTTAGAAACGTAATCAGTGCCATACATAGCACTCCATTCTAGGGCTAACATCCCGCCCATAGAGCCACCGATAACACAAGCAATGTGTTTCACACCTAAACTATCAAGGACAATCTTATGAGCTCTAACATCATCCCTCACTGTGCATAAGGGAAATTCTGGTCCATACCGCTCGCCCGTCTCACTATTCCTAGATAATGGTGAAAACGACCCATACGGTGACCCCATAGAGTTCAAGCATACGACTAAAAACCGTGATGGATCAAAAGCAAGATCATTACCTAATAACGGCCCCCACCAGTCGACCACGTCTGAAGAACCCGTCAAAGCATGACAAATGACGAGAACATTGTCGCCCGTAGCGTTTAAGTTACCCCACGTTTTATAAGCAATAGGAAAGTTCTTAATGGTCACACCTGACTCAAGGACTAACTCTGGAATCTCAACTACACATTGGCCATCAACTAACTTGGCAAACGGATTAGTAGCTGTTACTTCTTCAAAAGGAATCTCACGTAAATTTTGCGATCTTAAAACTTGCTCCATCCTTCAAAGTCCACAGCGCAACTCTATTACCTGAAAACTGTCTGTACATTATATGTTCACTTCTGATGTCAATAATCCAGTAACAAAGGAGCCTCCTTATATAAAAATCACATAAGTCATCGAGATTATGGCTTCTCATTGTCATAATGAAGGTGCTTTCCTTGTGAGCAAAGAACGTGACTAGTGTTCAAAACTGTGGCTCCCCAAATTCGGTCCATGAAGAAACCGCTGCAGAAGAGAGCTCAAATCTCCTATTTGGGACAGGAAGCAAGGCTGTTCTGTGGTTCTCGAGCACAAACAGGGAAATTACACGGCAAACGCCACAGTTTGCACGTGACTTATTCTAAGCCCTAAATTTGAAGATATTGGCCCTAACTCTTTGCTTCTTGGCGCCAGGTGAAGACTGTTACGTTACTCTGTTCGACACATTGAGTTGCTCGGCGATGTAATCTGTTCGATTAGTGTGGCTCAGAAAGGTCATCTACCGTGGTTGATTTCCATATGGTTGTCGTGGTAATTGGTTTTGGTGTCCGTATCTTAGATCTTTGATGGGTCCCGGTTGCTGTTGAAAATTCTGGCCATTAACGGTATTACCAAACTGTTGCTGTTGCATGGATATTTGATTAGGTATGCCGTGTAATTGGTTATATTGGTACTCTTGATTCTGCTGTCTATGTTGAGGGTGACCTCCACGATGTTGTTGGTTCATATTTGGCTGATTCATATTTGGCGAATTTTGATATGGTCTATGATTGTTATTCGGATGTTGTTGCGGATATTGTTGCGGATGTTGTTGCGGATGTTGTTGCGGATGTTGTTGCGAATAATTCATAGGACGTTGTTTTTCGTAATGTGAGGCTGGCAATCCTTGACGGTTCACGTTGTATTGTCCTTGATATGGTTGAGGTTGTCCTTGGTTATATCCTGGTCCTGGTGAATTATTATAGGGTTGAGGGTGGCCTTGACCGTAGTGTTGAGGGTGGCCTTGACCGTAGTGTTGAGGGTGGCCTTGACCGTAGTGTTGAGGGTGGCCTTGACCGTTAGGGTTGGTTTGGGCCTGTTTGTTATTTTGCAATGGAGGTAGCTGATACCCGTGAGGCTGAGCTTGTTGAGATCCTTGGTGTTGATTCCGAACTGAATTGTCCACTTTAACGTTAGGCGGGATAGGACGACGACGCGGGGATCTTTGTTCTTGTGGAATGGTTGCATCAGGCTCATCTTTTTTACGATATTCATTATCAAAAAGCCCTCTATTTGTCATGCTGGCAAGATTACCATTTGGAGGTATTTGGTAGCGAGAATCGGCTGCACTATTCTTGCTCGATTGATTATTTCTTGTAGGCATCTGGGGTAAACTCATAGGTTGATATCCGCCCAGTGTATTATGAGCTTGATCAAATTGTCTTGTTGGAAGAGCTTGTTGGTTAACTGGTTCATAACTATGGCCGTAGTTAACCTCGGGACCGCCATTAGGGCGTAACATCTGTTCTGGTTTCATAGCACCATTGGAATTTGTAACAGGTGCTCTAAGAGGATGTGTACCTATTGAGGTTGAAGTTATATTGTTCTCCGTGGCGTCATCTGATGGATAAGGTGGGGAGATAGCCTTTGCAGTCTTTGATTGCTTAGATTGGGACGATTTTAATGATATCTCTTCCTCTAATGCTAGCATCTGATTTCTTTCCAGGAATTCTGGATTAAACACATCAAGTTGTTTGTTTAATCCAAATTCCGACATTTTAACATTTTGATCCTTGGAAAGCTTCATATCCCGTTGCTCAATAGGACGATTAGAATCATCAGTATACCCCATGGCAATTTCTCCCATGCTTGAATTGGCAACCCCATATCCATTCTTTGCAAAAGTTTGATTTGGAGGTGTCGAGTTATCATTCGATGGCTTTGTAGTGGTTTGATGTTGCATCTTATTTCTTGGATTAGAATAACTATAATTCTCTTTGGATGGAGTTTGAGGTTTCCCTAAATATAATCCTTTAACACTAAGTTCTGTCCGTCTCAAGTCATCTTCAGATAATTCGTGAAGCTCCATAGGAGTTTCCATGGAAACGATATCGTTCTTTTTTGTATATCTTTCCTTATCACCGGGACGCTTTTCCAAGTAATAGATACTTTCACCGTCTGATGAAACCACTGTATTGCTCCTCTGATTTGTATTTTCAAGTGATAAAAGATTAATGGGCTCTACCTTTCTTTGTTCACGAATAGGCGATGTTTTAGTGCCAGCAAGAACAGTGTTATCACCCCGGCTCGTAGATCTATCCACAGAATTACTGTTATCCAAAACAATTGGAGAAGTAGTAATAGGTTTTCTGATGACAGTTGGAGTCGTAGGGGAGCTTGCAGATGTGTTTTGATATTTGGTCCCTAGGCTGGTTGGGCTTCCTTTAGGCAGTGAAGTAGCACTCAAAGTTTGGACTCTATTGGAGAAATTCCCAGAGAGTCTTCTTAGATCTTGTGGACTAGCTCTATCTGTGAAAAGATCTGTAGGTTCCAATACAGGGCTTTTCACTTTTTGCAACTCCAAGCTTGATCCGCAGCCAGAATAACCTTTTGCTACTTTTTTCTCTAATATTGACCGAATGTGCTCCTTCCATTGGATCTCAGACCAACTAGCACTGTTTGTAGAGTTTACAGTAGAGATTAAATCCTCGGTATTCAAATAATACAGATGTGGTAACGTTGGTAAAGCAAATAATAAAGATAGTGGATCGTCTTTATTGGCAGTTAATTTGGTGGGTCTACCATAAAGCTGAAAAGCATTCATTGCAGGAATTAAAAATCTAATAATTGTGTCATAACCTTGAACAGCTAGATGTTTTTCAGGCATTATAAATAGATTAGTGGTTTGTGAAGTAGATTTTTCACCTGTGGACACAGTGCCTTCTAACTTAATAATTGTGGAAGTGTCAATTAATTGTGGAGACGATGGATATACTGCATATATGGCAGTTGCATTCGACACTGTAATCATTGATTGGTTTTTCTTGATTTTCTTATCGGATTCATAGAAATTTATTTCGCCGTAGGAACTTTTCTTCTTATTAGTAGTCTTTTGAGTAATGACTGCGTAGCATCTCTTCCAAGGCATCCCAGTTCCAAATCTTACACTAACCCAATCAGCATAATCAAATTTGGTAGAAGCCAATATTATTTTAATGTCACTTAATTTAGAACCCCTACTTGATAAAAAAGCACCAGTATATGCTAGTTGTAAAGAGCTGCACTCATAAATAGAAAGTCTGATAGCAGCATGCCATTCATAAAAAGATTTACTATTGGTAAATTGTAAGAAGAATCGATTTTTCAAAGTGGTAGACACTACCAAACAATTTTCCATCTTATTGTTATTTGAAGTCTTTACTGTATCCAATAAATCGATAGGTTGGATAGTTGCATCCGTAAAGTTAATATATGTGGGCTTAGAAGCAGAATTTTTCAATGAAATTTCATCTTGTTCTTTGACTAACTGTGAAGCATCCCATAAAGCCAATTGAGTCCCGATAAGAACACCATAAACTTCCTTCCATTTCCTTTCGGCAGCTGAACCATCATTTTTAAGATCGTGCAACATCAACAGTATCCCCTCATGATATCGTCTATGGACATGAGCAGACAATAATGTAACTATTGGAACTAATTCCGGTGATAAACTATTCGAACCAGAGTCTTGTTCTTCTTTAGAGAGCCGACCACTCTTAGAAGAACTAGAGCTAATTCGCTTACCTTCCGTTTGCTCTTCAGCATCGTCTCCTTTATGATTCGAAAATAACCGTCTCATAATGTCCTTATATTAGCAAGTAAACGACACTTGTCAACTTAATAAAGTTCGGGAGCTAAACCTTAGAAATATTCTCGTTGATCTTGTCTATTTTATGCACAGCTTAGACACAAAGAGTACGTCTATTAATTGTAAGCACAAGCACAGAATCTAAATGCTTAATCCGTTGCTAATGGTATAGGTAGCAATTAATGATGGTTTATCGCCTTTTGTTGACTTTTTACTCTTTTTTGACTATTAAGTAAGCGATGAGCTAAGTAACAGCCGTTCGAGCGTTAAACTACTTTTACAAATTTGGAATATATAGATATAGACTGGAGGAATTGGAGCTTCTGTATACGTGTATGTGCACATCAAGATTTTCACTTCCATTGCATTATGATTAAAGCTATTGGAATTTGAATCATCCATATACCAAGCAATGATAATGATATTATTAATTCAATCTTTGTAGCTTGCTTGTACGTTTTCTCGATACGTGACAATCCGGTGAAGATATCTTTCTTGAAAGCAGAGATTATGGGATTCAGGTCAGCCGTTGAATTATTGCTTGAACTCGAGAGTGCCATTTGTATTTCTGTCCCATTCAATAACGGGATTTCTATTCTAGCCTGGTCATGAACCCATGTGAGAGCTTTTTCAATAGTATATAATTTATCCTCAATTACACATTTGGTAACAGTTTTCATTGGGCTATAAAATAAGGTACCGTTAAACAACTTTGCTAACGTCTTATCTATATCATCTATCATTGTATTGACAGTATGGTTTACTGACGTTGTGGTGGTATCAATCCATCCGAATATCTCTTGGTTTATGTTAGACTCTGTTACATTTAAATATTGATTAGTTTGGTTAACCCATATATTAACTGTTTGGTTTAAATTGTTCGCTGTATTATTAAATATATTTTGTAATCCAGAACTATTCGAGTGGAATTGAGTATGCAAAATCTGTAGTATGATGAATTGAATGATACATGTAAATACTCCAAAGAGACCAATAGTTAGTATTGTTAACGCACGTTCAGATGCAACGTATGCACTGAACCATTTCAATTTTGTTGCATTAGCATCGGTATTTCCTGGTCTGGTGAACCCAATTATCCAAGTTATGAGGTTAGCTATCCTCGTCTGTGTAGTATGAAAACATCGTTGATAAGCTTCAATTATGTCAAAAGAAGTATTGGGATTCAGCTTATAAGAATCATAGTCCTCATCTAAGGTTGATAAATCTGAATTACAGTCATAAGAATCATTAAGCTTCTTTGTGCTTGACTGGTACTCTCGTTTAAGCATTTGTAATTTCTGCCATGATCTATATTCTATCCACGTTTCAGGGATTAAGACTAATAAAGATGCAAATAGAAGCAAAACGGTAAATATAATTGTCATTGCTTTCAAATCTTTACAAATATGGTTATAGATTGATTCAATCTCAGGTATATTAGAAGAGCAAAAGCTAAATTCAGTGGAATTGTTGTTTGTAATCCCCACAAATGATACTTTCGAATCACCTATTACTTTCGAAACATTTACATTCTTGATTTCATTTTTAACGTATTTGAATGGAACACTAATTAGTTTCTTAGTGTCATTCTTAACAGTATCAAAATCAGGAGTTTTAGCTGCAAAGTCTTCTAATTTATCATTAATTGACGCTGGAATAGAGACATGTTTCAAAGACTCAATGGTTAAGTTAACTGATTTGAATTGTGAATCCATTGTACTATTATTATCGTTACCAGCTATAAGTCTTTCTATTTTAGTACCAGTCTTGATAATACTGTTAATTACTTTAGAGATATCATTTAGCCCAGTATCCAAATCATCAGCTACAGTAGTCAATGTTCCATTCACAGCACTGATCAATTTTTCCGTTGCATTTGTTGCGATATCTACTGTACCATCGATGGCACTGACAAGTAAACATGTATAAGTGCCTAAATAAAAATCTATCATAAACGTTAGAAGATTCTCTGCTACAGATACTAAACTGGATAATACAGCCAATGTAGCTTTCACCGTCTCTTCTGTAGATTTTTTTACCATAAAATTTCCCATGGCTTCCATGTATTCTGGAGCTTCATTAACGACTTTGGAGTAAGCAGAATCTATTGAAGAACAATTTGAAATGATATAAAATTTTGATATGTTCAAAGTATGAGATAATGAATTAGAAAACAATATAAGTTTGACAGCAGCCAGTATTGTTATTAAAGTGTATTTGTTAAGCCATATCTGAGTTATACGATCTGAAAAGACTAAGTAAGGTGTGACCATCTTATATACACTGAAATTGGTTAATAATCGACTTGCCAGAAGACAAAATTATTTTCAAACATTTTTGCTTATCATAATTGAATCCACATAGCATTAAATACCTTCACTATTTAAGTCAAAGATAAAATGGTGCTTCTTTGACTTGATAAAAGGGCGTCATTATTGTTCGAATAAGCTTTCATTATGGAACTCATTTGAAACAAAACCGTCACAAATCTTAAATTTTCACGTGACTTGGAGACATCCTAAAGCAGACTTAGTCCGATGTCAGATCGTTAGAAAGTTTGTTAATCTTGTTGTTAACAATAGAATCTTGTACTGCTCATGTGAGTAATTCTTTATACAGTGTCTTCTTATCTTGCAAAAGTATCGCGTAGACTATTGGATTTTATTTTTGCGGATCGCAGAGGTTCTGCTAATATCTTATAGGAAATTTATACGGAAGCACAATAGTTGATACGTTCTTGCAGTTGTCTCTGCCTTAGAGCAGTTTAGTTACTCTTCTATGGTGTAGTAACTTCTTTACTTTCTGAGACCCTTGTTCTGGACTTCTTTTTTCAGACATGGCCAATCATCATGCCTCATAGCTCGATATGCTAGCACTAGTTTGGCCAACATTTTCAAAGGAAATAGCAGCTCGTAAGCTGTACTGTGTGTGTTTTTAGTTTTAATTCTTAACTTCAGTTCCTGCTCTTTCTCGTATTGATTAAGTCAGTCGACAAATCGTAAAAGGACATAGCGCGGAGAGGTTTAGCAATCGCCACTGCTTCGTCATAGTTAACTAAAAAGTGCAAGCTAACAAACAAACTAGGTATTTTTAGCAAATTTCAGAAAATTCGCAGGCAGTTGAAACTGTAGTCGTGGTAAAATTGTTGGTATTTGTTGATTTCACAGTTTCTAATGAAATCTTTTATATATGTTACTAGCTACAGTTGAACGACTTGTATTACCGTACCACTGATTACAATAGCCACTTGATCAAATTAATGTGGAACTAAAGCAGTCTCGATACAAAGAGTCTGAGGGTTGCTACGTCACATTTACTCAAAATGAGCATAGTCTAATGATTTTTGAGAGGTTCTACTTACGAAGGCCTTGTATTATTATGGACTAGACTCGTTGATATAAGCACGCTAACAGTTGGCTGCCCGTCCGGTATTATCAAAATATTAATATTTTAAGATCCTCTTACAATATATTCCAAGCGTCCTCAGCTCCATGACAAAACTTAGAGCAAGCCACTGATGCAGATAATGGATAGTTCGATAACCCCACTTTTTCATCGACGAACTCATCAGCAAAATTATCTTTACCTCTGGCCATAGCCCCTACGAAAACACATACACTTTCATCTTGTTCTAATTGAGAAATGTAGTCCTGGACTCTAATCACCGGAGAATCGAACGACAAGGTGATCTTGCGACATTTTGTAGGCAAATGCTCTGTAATAGGATTTTTAATCACCTTCAATAATTTTTCTTCGGAATTGACAGAACGAATAGATAATTTATGCAATAATTGAACCATTAACCCAGAAAATCTTTTAAAAGTTCTTGGAATACGAACCGTAGGATTCACTTCAATTAAAATACCTTTACTCGTTTGAATATATACTTGCAACTTCCCTGCTTTATTGATTGGAGAATCTAATAAAGTTAACAGACATTGATGAGTGATGTCCGGTCTTGCCTCACTAATGTCCCTACCCATTTTTTTCAAAATACCTTGGTGATCATCGCAATTTAGCAAAGCATATTTGTCGCCACCAGGACCATGGGATGATATCTTATAAGTCTCTAACGAAGCCATTGATAACACAACAATCAACCGTTTCGTAATCTTATCTTTCGAACTCAGGACTATGGGTGCCTGAGGAACTAAAGACGCAGGTAACGCCTTATCCTCATTCAACCGTTTTGCATCTCTTATTTTAGAATCTTCCACCATTGAAATATTACTCTATGCTTTACAGCTATATTAAAGAATCACAAACTTGAATTAGTCCTCGTTAATATACTAACAACGGTTTAGTACCATGGAAATCGATGAGCTATCGATCGTAAAGAAAAATTTTGTCATAATATTGCAAATCATGGTCCACGGATATAAGCTCTGTGACAATAATGGGCGATGACCTCTCGATTCAGAGCCATTGAACCATCAGAGCATGGTATTTCGTGTGGATAGAGTAGCCGGTTAAGTACGAGCAGCTCATTGAAGATTGTTGTAGCTTGAAATCCGGTGTAAAAATTCCGTTGTAACGCGTGTTCCTGTTAATTCATCCAGACCAGTGATTTCTGCCTCATTCGCACTCAGAAGACTCTAAGTTCTAGGTTGTGGCCTGATTTTGAATGGTACGAGTGCTAGACAGTTTGGTTGTCTCTTGTGCCCTCTTGCGTGGTGTTTCTGCTGGAAGTCCTTTTTAAGGAACGTCATCGCTACTATTAAAAATGACAAATTGGTTACTTCCGAACACTACGTTCACTACATATGCCCTGATCACCAAATTTGGTTACGACGCTTGATTATTGACTGGTCTGCTTCTTTAAAACATGGCAGATGAGCAATCTCTATCATCTGACGAAGATGACAGTTTTCTACTGGAATTGAGTACTAGGCCATCAAAGTTCACACAAATAGAAAATGTCAGTAAAGCTGCACCTTCAGTGCTTGAATCGGGTATTGGGCCCGAGATAAACACCACCAGTTCAAGGAGCCAAGAATTACTGAAGGCTCAAGGAGAAATTAGTATTTTAAGAGATAATTTAAAATATTTGAATGAGGAGAAACGGAATGACAGGTTGAAAAGTTTGAAACAGATAGATGACGTTCAAGCGAAATACGAGGAGCAATTGAATGAACTAAGGTTACAGGTCACTAAATTAGAAGATGAAAAGAACTTTATGTTGATTGATGTTAGAAATCAATCTAAGAAGAATTCAGCACAGTTGAATGAATCTTCTTCTACAACAAAATCACCAGATGAAACGATCTTGAAGAAAAGGAAAATAGAGACAACTGTTAAGCCAGTGGTGCAACTGAACATCACTAGGGTGATACCTGATGAGAGAAGTCTCTTCACCGATTCTCTCTCTAGGCACAGGTTGATTGGTTCAAAATTAACCACTATGGAAATCTTAACTCAAATTAGTTTAAAGTCTGATAAGCCATTTCAATATAAGACTTTGAAAATTACGAAAGATCAATCGATTGGCAAATGTTTAACGAATTTTCTACATAGCAGCAAGCAAAGTTTACCGCTAGACAAATTAATTGATTTAGTCCTTGAACATCTAGCCATTTTAATTAAAAAGATATCCTTTGATAAAGCGGAATCAAATTTGGCAATTCCTTTTCTTATTGGCTTAATGTTTCAATTGATAAATTTTAGACCAAGCGCCGTGCCTAGCTTAGCACTAAAGGATCTTCTGTTCTTCACATGTGATTTGATTAAAGTTAATCAGCATGTTCTGAAAAAATCTTTACATGATTATGGATCCTTTGATGCAGATATGGAGCCTCAAGTTCTCCAATTTGAACTGATTGATTACATGATTGTTTTTTATTCATTTGATTTGTTAGAATCATCTTTAAGGATAGTACAATCACGACCCATCGAGGATGTTTCATTGTTTATGCATCAAGAATCGAATAAAATGATCAAGACATTGGATCAAGTATTTCGGCTTGCAATAAACAGATCTCATCGACCTTCGTTGAACGTTCTATTTAATACAGTATCGATAATGCTAATCATCTCCGAATTACAACTCACATTAGCTTATCACAATGAACAGTTACTACCGGAATGGTTGCGAACTTGGAAAGATTGTGTGAGCCGATTGTTTAATATCTTGAGTAAAAATATCACAAATTATAAAGGTAAAGACGCTAATGATAATAACAATTTTCATATAAATCCTCATGAAGATATTTATGGATTAATACGGCATATAGGGAATAATAAAATTGGTACTTTCATAGATAAACTCATTGATCCTAAAGTGTTACAATCATCTCCAAAGGTGATAATTAAGATTGATAATTCCCTGTCGAACAGAAACAATTCATTTTTTGAGTTTGAAACATGGCTATTAAAATTAAAATATTCTATTATATCCCTGTTTGAAAACTTAACATCACTATATAATGATCAATTTGTCATATTAGGAGGTAATGACATTTTTATTCAACTAACTAAATTAGTGTCAAGGTTACAAGAGGAATTCATTCTTAAAAACATTGGGCAAAACTCCCAAAATCTAAGTTTGAAGATAAATATCATTGAACATTGTATCACGGTAATACATAGAATCTGGTCAGAGCATAAAAAGGACTTAAATGAGGAAACGATACAAGAAATTGAAAAAGATCTCATGATGGTATTATGGAGAGTAGTAGTTACAGAGATGGAGCCCATCGTTAGATCATCTCATGAATTAAGAGGCCATAGACAATTAGTAGATAAATTTAATGAATTGAGTTTAAGGGATCAAAAATTGTATTATGAGGATGTATTTGACGAAATGCCACAATATATTGAATTGGAATTGATAAAATCCTTAGAAGATCGAACATCCAAAATAATGCAAATTAAATATGGTTCAACGTATCAACGAATGGCTAAATACATCCTAGATTCAATACTAGAAAATTTACATTCCATTGAAGATACAGACGCTTTCTACATGGCTATGGGTATATAACGCTTGTAGTTTATGTATAAACCAAAATTAATGATGATGGAAATTATTCTTATTATATTATATATCATATATATACATTAATTTCTCTAAGCAGAAGGAGCTTTAGAAGCAGTTCCAGTTCTGAAACCGTTCTTGAATCTTCTAGAGACATGTTTCAAATATCTCATTCTACCAGTACCAGTGGTGGTTCTTCTCTTAGCTTTAGCACCCCAGTTGAAAGATCTGGTCTTGGCAGCTGGGTAACCGCAGCCAGCACAAGTTTTCTTTTGAACATGGAAAGAACGACGACCACATCTTTTACACAAAGTGTGAGTTTTGTTATGACGTTTACCGAAAGATGGAGTACCCTCTATTTTAATATTAAAAATAAGCTAGTTAGTAAACTGAAAATTGACTCTTATGGAAATCCAGTACTCCAATTTGAGACGATTCATTTCGATGATCCATACAAGGACCATATATGCCAAAAAATAGAGAAACAAGAACTAAAAGGAACAGCAATAATAATAATGAAAGTCTTTATTCATTCCAATAATTTGATTAATTGACATTACGTTCATACAATAATACTTTGTCAGAAAGACTAATCGAATTTTGAAAAGCTCAAAATGGGAGTTACCATATAAATGGTGTCCCACTCACTATCAATAAAATAACAAATTCATCACGTTTAATAAAGTAAATTGCAAATGGATTAAAAAGTTCTATTCAACGTTTCACATGCCAAAGACCTCAATTCCAGTTGAAAACTGGCTCTATTCTCGCAATGATTTATCTCAAATAATACCAAAAGAAATGTTTTGAATTCTTGTACATACTACCCATGGTTGTTCTATATTTTTTCTATTGTTCTCCTAAATCGAGACCGTAGCTTCTATATGGTGTATATTCACTATAAAGTGATTAACTATTAGATATTATAATAGCTTCCAGAGTCCCGAGACTAAGATTATGGTGATACGTCTATGCAACCATTTAGGCAATTTTTAATGTTAAAAACATTGTTTTCTTTCATTTTTTTTTACATTTTTTAACAATTTTAATGTACGGGCGTACTTTGAACAACAGTCTTTCTTACGGGAAAAAAAAACTTTCGAGTTTCGCGTTTCGCGTCTCATCTGTTTACGCTTCAGCGAGAACCATTGAATGAGAATATCGTTACAAACTCAGAACTAATTGCCTTTAAATCAGTTCATTATATAATATATTCTGTTCAAAGAATCAATTGCTGTGTAGGAGAAACGGTTTAGAAAATTTGACGCTACCACTTTCAATTGAAATTAGATCAGTAGGACATGTTTAATGGTCTACCTTCTTCTCCCACTGACTTCAAAGAATTCAAGTTTGATAAATCGTCACTGTCACCTACCAAATGGCGAGAATTCCCTCACGATGATTCAGAACATCAATTCAAGAAACTTTATCCAACCCCATTTGCATCTTCCAGTGCTGGGATAATACCATCATCCTCCCCGACAAAGAGAAGCTGTCATATTATTGCTGATTCTAATAAGTACATAAGGGCAATTCCTACTAATATCGATATTGAAATTCCTACCAATAAGAATAGCCACTTAACGATTGGACGCAAGAAAGGTATTTGCGATTATGAACTTCCAAATTTACGATTCATTTCAAGACAGCATATAGCAATATCTTTCACTTTAGAAACCAACGAACTTAAAATTAAATGTATTGGGATGAACGGGCTAATTTTATATCTTCCCCATGTCTTGAAATGTAGCGTTTCAATGAAGAAGGATGATAACGGTCATACTATTTATACCATAACTAAATCAAATGATGCCAAGAAATTGGTTGATTTACAGAATTTCAGAATCAATAAAAATGAAACAGTGATTCTACCTTTTATTAATGGTATAGGAATAGGGATGAAGCAAATCCAGGGTACTCTTCTATCCTCAGATAGCCAGACAAACGTAGGACCATTGAGTAAGCAACATGCCGTTCCAAGCAGAACCACTGATAAAATTTTGAAAGGTACTAAATCTGAACAAATAGTTTCCAAGCGAAAACCTGGTTCTAAAAAAAGGAAACTTGACACAAGATTAGAACTCGCAAATAAAGAGCAGGATGTTGATAATTTGAATTTGCGTGATATGAGTAAGAAAATCGATAGTATAAAAGATGATGTTGAAAATGTTATTTGTAATTATCTGGCATTTTCTTCGATTCAACAAATCCCATTATCGAAGATCCATCAAGTCAATACTACTATTTCAAGCTTAACTAAAAAGGAATTAAGAATTATATTAGACAAAATCAAAGCCATCGGTGTCATTAAAAGACATGGGAAGGATGCTGTAGGTAATCCACTAGAGGAAGAATACTACTACGATATTGAAAATGATACAGATACCAATAGAAGAGAAATTGTCACTTCTTTGAAGGGTGGTAGAGCCGGCATTAGGACTTCAAGAAAAACGCATAAGCAATATTACTGGAAGAAGCCAAGATTATAATAATTATACTATATGGGCTGTACATTGAATAGAATTTGGAAATTAGTCGATTGCTACTGGTAATGGAAGAGTTTCTTTGAGTTTTTTCTTCTTATAGAACACTAAAGACCAGCAAACTCGTATTATTAGACTTCCCAGGGTAAACCCGGATAACACATCGTACCAATGGTGCCTGTGATCCAAAAGCCTCGAAACCATTACCATTACAATTATACATAAGCACCAGATATGTCTCAAATAATTTCCCCTCACAAATTTATATTGCCAATAAAATAAGTAGCCTAACCCTGCAGTAATCAAACTGGAATGCCCACTAGGTGTGCTTTTCAAGCCGTCATACAATACTGCCAAATTTGGTTGCTTGCAGATGTTCAATCCATAGTAAAGAGTATCATCACTCAGCGCATCTAAATCTGGTTGGCATCGACTTATAAAATCTGGTCTCAAATTTCTAATTGTTAATTTCAAAAAATTAGTCAATACACCTGTCACTGAAAGAACTAAGCATAAACAAAGTAAACTCACATGTAAGAGATGTAAATTCTCTGGCAAAAGCTTGAATTTCTTCTTGAACCAAGACCCTTTGATTTTTTTCAAAATGGAATTTTCAAAGATACAGTACCAACTGACAGCTACTATACTTACAGTGACACTAAACAATATACATTCGACTCCACTAATCCATTCATCTTCTATATAGCTCTTACCAATGTTTTTATCATTTAATTTGAATTGAACGGTTTTCCATCGAGGAACCACATAAAATTCGCTATATATGAAAAGAGATGAACAAGATATAATGGCCAAATAGAAAACTGAGTATTGCTTCAAATACTCAACCCAATTCTTTGGTACAGCCATTGAGTTTATGGAGTGTTGCTCCCTATTATCATGGAGCAAGAACCATACGTTAAATCAAATTGCTTCAACAATGGATCTTTGAATAGTGATTACGTTTCCTGTAGATACATAAAAATCATGTGCTTCCACGATCATAGAAGTACGTACTACATGATCACATTTGAAAAGCACGTCAATATCATTCAATTCTATGCTTTGTATGCTTATTGATACCGAAGTAGCGGAATGAAATACTGTGATTTTATTGAAGTTGGTACGTTTCTATTGTCCTTAAAAGGAATATATAATGTGTTAAGGTTATATACATGTTTTACGTGTATTAGTGTAAATGTTAACTTTCTAATCATGAAATAATTCTTTTAGCAGTTCTTTGTAAACGCCGATTTGAAAATTATCTAATTTAACGGTAGTTAATGGCGGGCAGACTAATGGTTTCTTCATTTCAGATCTTTCGATTTGTCCGGACTCTAGGTCATATTTAGAGTCCTTAACCACCTGCGCAAAAATATTGGCTTCTCTTTGATCATTGTCATAATATTTGCTGTCAATACCTAAATTATTTGGAATGGCGCATAACCAAATCCTTGTCTTGTAAAATTTAAACAATTCTTTTATCAGCTCCCTGAAGTCGTTACGTTCTTCACATATATAATAAAATGTTAATTTCTTCCTATCGAATTGAAACTCTGCATTCAAAATCTTAATATTTAACATTCTATCAGACGTTGGTTTTATTTCAGACTGGGGATTATTATTGTTTCCCATATATTTATTTTCATTTAAAGATTTTAGTTTTTTTTGTGCAATATACAGTGCGTTTAATTCTTCCTCAAACTTGTGCTGTAAGTTTGTAGTTACTTCTAGTGGAGTAGCAAATCTCAATACTTGTTTTGAGGGAACTATCAACTGAGTTAATTCTCGCACATCATATAATTTAGGATTCAGCTGTTCGTAGTTATTCGTTTCTTTACCGTTCATTAAACATCTGATAAATTTATTATTTGGGCAATGTTGTTTCTTACAAGTGATCAAAGAATCGAAATGAACTTTTTTCTTTAAAAAATTGATTAGAATAGCAAGGTCTGGATCCAAGCGAGGTTCTACTACTAAAACTAAATCCTTGCCACGATCTCCATCGATGATAACCAAATCTCCTCTTTTCAATATAAAGTCCTTATCATGAGGAGAAGATAAAAGTTCTAACTTACCATTCTTAAGGGCTACAAGAATCATAAGTTTCATTTGATCTAAGTGTTTTTTTGTTGTCGTGACAGTCGTACCTCCAGTATTAGAGCTTGCAGCTGAATTGTTTTTGACAAACACTTCGTTATTCAGATTATGAGTAGCAGTGGGTTTTGTGGGTTCAAATTCAACCGATAAATTACAATGCTTCAGAAACTTCAAAAACGTTTCAAACTTAATATTGTCATGCTGAGATTCAGTATCTACTTTAAAAGGTGTTGAGTTAGAGATTTTGTCTTTAATAGAATCAATAAATTCGTAAACACTATGACTAGAAAAATAATTCACTCCACAAGAGATATACAAATCATGCAAATCTTGAGAGGAGCTTAGCTGCTGTTCATTATTATATTCTAATCCATCATTCAGTGATGATTCAGGTTTCTGTTTTCTTTGGTAATTATATTTGAAGGAGTTACGATTATATTTATTACCTTTCACTTCTTCTTGTTGTACACTATTAATTGGATTAAATGACTTAAAATTATATGGCTGATTTTGTGATCCTTGATTATTATTATTTGTGATGCCATCTGATACAAAATGTCGAGAATATTTGGTTTCCAATATCGGTTGAGTCATGCGTCTGCCATTATTAATAGGGAACTCGATATAGTCCTTAGATTTAAACTCAGGTAACCGATCGGTTACAATCTTCGACCGTGAATAATTAATGACTGATGTGGCGCCTGTCGACCAATTAGGAAGATGAGTGTCTATCAACGTATCTGAAATGTATGAATGCCTTCTATCTATACCTACTGTAGTTTGTAAGTAATTGGACTTCATTTCCTTGTTATCTACGCTAAGCTTGTTGTTGCTATTTATTGCAACTGATTCCTGCTTCAAATGGCCTTTTGAATTCCACGACAAAAACCTATCAATTTGATTATTACTTTTATTTAAGTTCGAACGGTAAAAACCCCCAGATTTAGCATCATTAAAAACCTGAAGGGACTGGGAGGTTGAGAGAGAATTTTGCTTCGTATTATCTGATTGAGTAGTTTTATTAGTGCTATTAGACAATTGTAAATTATTCTTGAACCCATTTATAAAATCAAAATTGTTGGATGACTGTACACTAGTGTCATTGCTATCCTGGAAAGAGCCGGCATATAATTTGCTTGGCAGGTCAGCTAACGACTTACCACTGCTGTTTTTAAAAAGTAGTTTATCATAGTAGTTCCTCAGGTCTGCATTATCTGAAAGACTTGTTGTACTACTAACTGATGGTAATTCCATTACAATACAATATAATCCAGGAATATCTTACCAACTTACAAAAATTTCAATAAATCTTCTTTTTTTATCTAAAATTTTAGTTACCTTGCAATTATGTATATTAATTCCCCTGAAAGTACACAAACTTTTAGAAACAATAGTAAAAGAATTAAGTTAACACACTAATTTCTTTATATCCTAGAAAATAGTTATAAAAAGACTGTGGAAATACTTTTCTTACTAGAGAGAAATTGAGGGAAAATAGTAATAATTCCTGTGCCAGACTTACTAACAAACCTGGGTTTTCTTGAGAGATACACTCAAATTTAAGACCTGAACTTATATCAAATGTAATGCTTTAAAATCGTATAGCTGAAGTAATTTGCTCAGACTAGTTTTTTCAAATAATGTGTATTGTTTTGTGTAATGAAATCACTCTATTTAGACATCTGAATACTGAAAATAATTATCGAAAAAATAAAAAAAATTAGAAGGTAGTCACGGTTTTTGGTTCGATTTGTACGCACTGTTCTGTAATGGCACGTGCGTCTATCATGAATTCTCCGCATTATACTAATGTAAAATGTTAAGCCCCAGCTTTTTCCCCAGATTTCATATGACTCAATGGATGATCAGAAATACGATTATCGAAAACACTGTTCACCATTTCACATAATCAAGTAATATATTAATGCATTTACTCCTGACATCAATATTGTATAAATGAATATTATTTTAATTTTATTTGGGTTCCATGCATGATTCTTGCTCTGTGCTTCGATGTCAAGGATTTCATTTATAACAAATCCTAATTTTTTAGTCATATGCCATTCTACATGGCAATGGAAAACCCACTTGCCTGGTCTGTTAGCAACAAATCTAATAGCTACGTAGGAGTTACCTGGGATATTGATACTGTCTCTCACCATGGGTACTTTGTTATTTTGTTGCCAACTATTGATATCATTTTCATAATTTTGCCAAGCTAATGTGTTATGGTTATTCATAGACAATGGTCCATCTTTAATGGAGCCCATCGATATTACTTGGAAATTGTGGCCATGCAGATGCCATGGGTGTCTCATATGATCCATAGAATTTAAAATGATCTCAATTACTGTTGAATTATCCGTTACAACTACTTCTATTGGATTTTTCATATATTCATCCATAGTAAGTCCATTCATCTGATAGACGCCAGTACCATATTTGGTTTTTGTAGTTTCATCAGAAACATAACTATAATTGAGGTTGAGTACTATTTTAGGATCATGTAAAAACCTTTGGGTGTTCGTAAGTTGTATCTCAGATTGAAATTCTAAGGAGGGACTCAACTCATGATACAATTCATCTTTGTATAGGCCAGGCAATTTACTAATTGACGACTCAAATTTATCTGGTAATGAATTTATATCCATATCTTTGACTAACCAAAGACGTTTTGCAACGTATCCCATCATCTTGTTGCAGCCGTTAATTAATTGTAAGTGCTCATCTTCCTTGTTAATCCTGACCAGAACTGTATATCTTTGACCGACAGCTAAACTTATCGTATCAACAATAAATGGTCCAATAAGCACCCCATCAATTTCAATTATAACCAGTTTGTGACTGGGAATATGGAAAATTTGAGTTCCGGATATTCCCGAATTAATCAATCGAATTTTTAAATATGAAAGATCAGGTTCTAGTTGAAATTTAATATCATTATCAACCCTGCCGTTAACCATGGATTCTTGGAATCTTGGATCAGGTCCTCCGTCAGTACTCATAACTTGGTTTCTCAATATATCGAGACCCCAGTCTTGGTAATAATCACTAAAGGTTAAAATAATTTCTTGATACCGTAACGTTTTCTTATTCTTTGAAGCTGTATCATCAATCCGCAATACTTTATTCGTCTCTAAATCTGGGGTTTTCTCAAGAGTAGAAAGCACATTTTGAGACAATAGGTCATGGTTTGGACAATCTATTATGAATAAGCCTCGACAGCCATCTCCATACTGTATTGAAGAATGCGAGTGATACCAATACGTACCACAAATACCATTGGGTATAATAAAATCGTATATATATGTTTCTTGTGGTTTGATAGGGTCCTGTGTCAATAGTGGGACACCATCAATTGAATTAGCAAGTGGCACTACGCCGTGAAAATGCAACGAGGTGTTACAATAATCAAGCCACAAATAATCATCTACTGACCGAGCTAACGCAACTTCTCTTTCAGAGCATATATTATTTATGACTACTATTTGAACCTGGTCGCCAGTATCAACCCTCAGTAATGGACCATATGTGTTTAAAAGCCCGTTAATTGATATTACTCTCTTACCATGCGGCGCAAGAACACTTGATGTTAGATTTAATTCAAAACGGTGTAGCTTAGCAGCTATCTTCCAAGAAAAACCCAACAAAATTATGAACTGTAGCCACATACACGAATTTTCCACTTACAAAACAAAGCTATAGCAAGCTTTGCCTTTTGAACTTTTAGTTTCAATGTGAAGGTGTAGATATTTTGCTTTGTGTCATTGAATAAAGTAGTCACCTGTAAAATGAATTTAAGATTTTAGCCCTAATGTTTAGCCTTTAGCCCTACGTAAAAGAGAGTCTAGCCATGTCACGGGGGCAGTGGTTTTTACTTTTCTGGCCAGATATTGTAGGCTAGCTTGTTCTACCCTACCCGCCACATACACGAAGCTACAAGCGGATGCAGCACGTGAGCAGCTTGCTTGTACACGTGACTTGACGGCTGTCACTGCTGTAAAAGGCATGACTATTAGGCTCCATTGAGTTGTCAGTCACTGTGTTCTGTTTCACGCACCGGAGAGCTATAATAGAAATATAAAACTGAATTATAATCTTTATGTAAGCAGTGATGATAAATCAGGAAAAATAAATGCTAGAAAGTAGACGTGACAGCTAATTGTAATCGCTGCACGATCCCGTGCTTGTACCATATAGAAATTGCTGTTTCAAAGTCGAAGACATTATCAAGCGGCAAGAATTTTTCACGTGATTCTGAAATGGTCTGCTGAATCAAGACAGGCTATAAAGAGGAAGAGAAAGAGTTTAGCGTGTATTTCCAAAATCATGATCAGTAGGGTAAGTACATCGAAGAGCTTCAGTTCTTGCATAAATTAAAGTAGCGGAAGAGGTCAAGTTTTGTAAGTTTAAACCCAAAAATTCTGCTATCGAATTATAATAAATGAAGAAGCCCTGTGTTCTTCTTTGAGGCATAAATTAGTGGAAGAAATTTATATGTGCAGAAACGCATAACAATGTATTGGAACGAATTTACTTTCCTTTGTAATAAATCCATTATTGTTCTGCCATTAGTAGGGTAGAAGTAAATATAATAACGACTAATATTGTATTACAAATAAAGATATGTGAAAATTGTGTTATTAATCAATTAGTAGTTGTTATTATACCAGTTAGTCTTATCAAAGCAATATTGTTATTTTAATAATGTCTTTTGTCTTTTGTCTTTTTTCGTAAAATTTTTTTGTATTATAAAACAACTCTGCACAAGGCAAAGTTAAAACTGTATATCTATATATTGTATTGGCTTGTACAATTGAATTGGATTGTCCATATTGTGGTCAAATTTCGATTCTTGGAATCATATCTTTAAAACTCCTTCCTTACTTAAGACTTTCTCAATTTCTCCAGCGAGTCTCTTGACAGCCTTTGTTGACCCTGATTTCTTAGAGATCTTCACTTTACTACCTTTAATTTCAGATTCAAGAACACTAATTGTGAATGCCGTGGATCTTAGGGATAATATATTATCATTGGCAAGTTTACCGCTGATCGATAAATTTCTATCGTTTGTAGATATGTTTTTTATCCCATACTTTGTCCAACCTTTCAACAGGTTATTAAGTCCCCCATACAGTTGCTTAGGAGAGACATTTGTGGTTAAATATGTATTAAAGTCAAGTTTTTCATTGGAGGAATTGCCTGAAATTTTTCTTAAGAAAGAAACACTTCCACCAAAAACATCTTTTTGTCTTTGCTTCGGAAGTTTTAGGTCTGGTTCACTAGTTGTAGAAGGAGAAAACTTCTTAGTATCATTTTTTGTGGCAGCTATTTTCTTTTCTTTTGCGGTATTTGGTTCTTTGAATTTCTCGTCTATAGATGCATTGACGGCTTCCAATTTCTCTTGCTCCATTGAAACTATAGATTCTCTGGGTGTCTCGGGTCTGTCATTCTTTTCAATAATTTGTGGGCTGATAGAAGAATCTTGATAGATTCCTAGACCTGCGTTAGCTCCACTGCTTAAAGGTGGTAGGACTGGTAACTTATTTCGCATGTCCACATCAACACCTATCACTTCAGTTGATGTATTCGACTTCGTAAACCTATCTGAAAAGTTAAGTTTCATTGAGGGTCTTTCCTTTTCTTCACTACCTGTGCTTTTTTCAATTTCAAATGGTTTATCATCAGTAGAGCTATTGGCAGTATCATCTTGCTCATGCATAACACTTTCAAAAATTGGTTCAGGGTCGGTTATACTCTTAGGAGTGGAAGAGCCTCTTTTGTATGAATTTACATGGCCATAATCTGGGCTCTTCAGTATATTGGACAGGTTAGTATATGACTGTTTAGTCGAATACATTGACAATACTGACATTCTACGGTTAGATTCGCTAAAGTACCTGGACTTCCTAGTGAATTGAGGAATCTTGATTTCAGATATTTTCCTAGTACTAGGGTCCCCATGGACCTTTATTGTTTCCACGCCTACAGCATTTTTAGGCAAATCAGTCACAGTGTCATTTTCCTCCAAAACTTCTGAAGGTACCTTCTTGCTTCTAGTAGTCATTTTGCGTTCAGCTACCTGTAGTTCTTTGTTTAAATCGAACGAAGAGCCCAAAAATTTGGAACGTCTAATAGTCTCCAAGATAAGTTTCTCAGTCTTCAGTTTTGAAACTGGTGCTGATTCCTCTTTTTCAACTACTGAGGGCACAGGTTCTTCCGAAACCTTTCTAAAATTTAGACCTGGATCTAGTTTAGAAATTGGTCTAGTTTGCAGAGATGTATTTCTTTGGCGTAAAAATGGTGACTTCTCAGCAGATGAGCTATCTAAAACTGGGGCAGAGGTGGATCTATTATTTTCTTTCATATTAATTTCTTGCTTCTCTTCTGAGAATTGAAGATCCTTTTTCAAATCCTCTACTTCTTTCTCCATTTGGATATGGAAAGCTTCTTGTGTTTTCTCGAATTCAGCAAGTTCTCTAAGTCTCTGTCTTTCTTCTTGCTCTCTTTGTTTTCTCTCTTTCTCCTCTTGTTCTTTAGCTAGCAGTACTTTCCTTGCTAACTCTTCTTTGTCCTTTCTGATTTGTTCATACTTCTCGTGTTCAAAAATTTGATCGATAAGAGTTGCAAAATCAGAACTTGTTCTTCTAGTTTCTTTCTCTATATACTCCCAATCATCTTCTTCTCCTAGCTTGGCATAGGTAGCAATCAATTTTGTCGTAATCGAGCCTCTCTTCATATTAGGCAGCATTGAGAGTCTATTGGATTTAGAATTCCGTTTTGTAGATCTATCTGTTGGCTGTCTTGTAAGATTTATAATGGAAGCCCTCTTATTTTTCAAAGGAGAACCTTTGTTATGAAACGATGCAATAGAGTTTCTCTTATTCCTGCTGGCAGGAGTGGGGGAATTTTTATTATAAATGGAAATAATAGAAACTCTTCTAGAAGATGAAACTTTGTGAGATTTTGATAAAGCAGAGTTTGGTGTGGTAGTGTTGCTAACCGGTGTAGTAGTAGCCACAGGATTATGTATTACAGAAGATAGTCTGTTCGAAGAAGAAGCTTTCTTATTTGAAGATTGTAGTAAAGAGTTTCTATTCTTCCTTCTCTGTGGTGTTGATGCTTTTGTAGTCGGGGTTCTAGTCACCAAATTGTTGGTAGAGATGTTGGATTGTCTCTTCTTCATTTCAGCTAGTCTGAGAGTTTCATGCTCAGCGTCAATTTTAAATCTATTCAAAAGTGCATATAGTGTTTTTTCAGCATTGGCGCCTGATTCTTTCAATTTTTTTTCAATATCATCAGAAGCTCTCCCATGCCATAAAATGACTAAATTTTGTAAAATGTAAGGATCTATTACTGAGTTACTGTCGGCTAATGGGTACAAATAAGTATCCTCTCTAGGTAAGTTTCTTATACTCTTTGAATCTTTTATGCTTGGATATTTTTGTAAAAGTGGATGCTTTAAAATATCTCTTGCCCTAACTCTTTTCTCTGGATCTACCGTTAAGATCTTAGACAACAAATCTTGTGCTTCTAATGATATTTCGTCTCTACCAGGCATTTCAAAGATACCACTCTGTACTTTCAATAGAAGGTTTCTAATGTTCCCGTCTTCCTCATCGAAAGGCAATCTTCCAGTCAATAATGCAAATAATATTACACCACACGACCAAACATCACTGGCAAACCCATGGTATGGTAGTCCCGAGACGATCTCAGGAGCAGCATAATGAGGAGATCCACAAGAAGTTTCCAACAATTTGTCCTCCGTTTCCAAGGCCGCCATACCAAAGTCAGCTATCTTGATATTTTGTTTATGATCTAGTAATAAATTTTCAGGTTTCAAATCACGATGAACTATGCCTAACGCATGGCAGTATGAGATACCTATTATAATTTGCCTGAAAAATCTAATGGCCTCATTTTCTGGTAAAGGCCCCCTTTCAACAAGTAAATTAAATAATTCACCCTTTTCAGCATACTCGAGCACCATATAAAGATCTGAGTTGGTTTCCCAAACGTCATATAATCGCAACACATTAGGGTGGTTTAAAAGTTTCATAATAATAATTTCGCGTTCAATACCATATGATAAAGAATCAGGTGTGGATGTGGTAATTACAGATACAGGACGATTCCCAGAAGCTTGTCCCGTCTGGTGGTTACCGTTTAATTGAGAATGAAATACTGATTTAGAAATCACTTTGGTAGCAGCTAATTTATTAGTATTAACATTATGAGTCAATTGTACTTTACCAGTACTCCCATAACCTAGTGTCTCACGAAGTTTCCATGGACCAATCTGATCATTTTGGATCGTAGTAACAGAATTATTAGCGATCATACTGCTCACACTGTTATTATCCTCGTCTTCTTACCTATAAATGAATGGATGTAATTCTTTCTCTAAAGTATGATGTACCAGAGTAGCGCTACCAATCTCGATTGCCAACTGGAAATTTCTCTAATCAACAAGCAAAGATTTCAATTGGCTCCTTCATATTGAATTTTGTTTATATATATCCATTCCAAAATGTATTACATGTCCAATTACAGTAGTTCGAAATCTCATCAGTCCAAGTATCTATCAATGGAGGCATGCTGACGCGAAAGTTCTTGCTGAGATGGGAATATAAATTTTTTTTTTTTTCAGACGCGTGAACCGTCAGGAAAAAGTACGCGTCTCCAAGAGTCTTCCTTGTGCAAAGCAACTTATTAGGGCTTGAAAGCAGCCCAGCTAGGGCTGTCACTATTTTTTGATTTCCAAGATGGCCAGGTCTAGCTGCCCGATTGCCAAAATAGGGAAAAGGTGATCTGGAACTTTGTGACGATTTCAGGAAACGGATTAGATTTATAGTACCGTTTTGGGAAAGGGCGAAAAAACTTAATCGACGTACTCGTAAGTAATGAGAGAAAACGGAAATGTTGAAAGCACGTGGACTGGGCTCACCCGCACGTGATACTAACCTAATTTACTTGGGGTAATGGTCGGAGTGCGTCCATCTAAACGCAGCACAGTATTGTGGCACCGAGATTGATATTATTTCATTTACGTATATATATCTATAAGCATAGTTATATAGAACTAATAGAAGCCACCGATTTGTTCTCTGTGAGCCTCTATGATGTCATTATCCTCCATATCCAAATCTTCTGGTGTTTGATCGGCCTGAATTCTAATTCCGTCATATAAAAATCTAAGCGAATCCATTTCTTTCCCTTGTCTTTTAGCAAAGGCCTCCATAAGTCTCCTCAAAGGAGTAGTTCTCTTGATCTTGAAGAAAATTTCAGAAGACCCATCGGAAACTTTCAAGTTGATGTGAGTATCAGACTTCACATCAGGCTTCACATCAGGCTTCACATCATTAGAAAGGTCAGGAGATTCAGACATTGTAAATAAGCTCTCTTGTATAAATACTACGCGTGCGCTAACGGAGCAAAACAGAGTTTATATTTGTGATAGCCATTTGTTCATATAACAAGTGTAGAAACAAATTCCATGTAGTGTGGTTATTAAACATGGAAAAAAAATTATTACCTTACTATCATTAAATACGTCGTAATAGCGCCTACCTTTAAAGTCTAACGAAGCGTGACTAGCGTAGTCTCATGACCATTGTGTGCAATCATATGATAGTCCATATGCCTGTAGCGTTGGCAGGGTATCAAAATTTTTGCGATCGTGTTTTCTTATACTTGTTAAAGGTTGAAAATTGGGTGATTAAACGTTGTGGCGCCAGAGAAAGTTTATATTGATCTATTTGAATTACGGGGTTATTATTAAGAAGAGGGGACATTGCTGAAGAAACCTCAAAATGCCGCTGAATTTTGCCATAGGTTTATCTTTTGTTTTGGAACCGATTGAAAGCTTTAGCTTTTCGAAGATTTCTAGTTAAGAAAATGCGAATGAGGTATGGGAGCTTCTTATAATGCTCAAGTAGAATTTGACCATTCAAAACAGTCAGAGCCACTGTTGTATGGTCAATTTATTAGCAACAACTAGACTTCCTTTTAATTAATCAGGCTTAGATCAGTATTTTCAACCTTACCAAACTCGATTTCAGCTTGCTACGTAAGCCTTGATGTATATAGGTCGTATATAGCACACACTACTGTGGAACAGCTAAGATAGTGTATACTATACAAATTCTCATGTTTCATCAAAAGTATGCTGGTCTACTAGAATATTATTGCGACATCATAGATCGAAGGAATCATTCAAAAAGAAAAGAAAAAAGAAAGGAACCAATACCAAGCCTGTTATTGGGAATCCATCAAGTGGAGTTGTATGAGAAATTGACATTTCTACCCGGACTAATATATGGCATGAATATAATACAAATTTGCTTTATTGAAATTCCTGACTATTTTGTTCCTAACATACTCATTTAGAAACCATAGCCTAGCGTTTCTGCAACAGTATGGAGAGGGAGAGCCCGGTAGGGTTGAACTGGAATGAAAATAGGGCTTAAGTTATGGGTAGTAGGTGTCTCCATGGCTCTCCGATTTTTTTCTTAATCGGTTAACTTCGGTAACCCATCTCACTGCCCGGTAAATGTCGCTTTTCTTTTTTTAATTGGTTCTACCCAATTCTCTCAGATTAGTACAGCCATCGTCGAAAGGCGGAATTGCAACTCCACCCCCCCCACGCCCAAATAAGATAGCTCCATTTTCTGCATCTTTGTCTAGTTGCGCCGCGGCACTTAAATGTCGTAGCCCAAAAAGTTTAAACGGCAGGCCAAACAGAAGAGAAGGAAGGTTACGTGAATCCCTTGAGAAACTACTAACCCGGAGCACACCGCAGTGACCCTCAAATTACGTAAACGTCTGAAAAACAAAACATTCTGCTGACACAATTAAAAGCGTCGCCTAAGAAACACTTGCAGTTAAGCTTTATGTACAGAAACGGTGTAAGGCTCATTTTATAACACGATAAGAAGAAGAGGGAAATGAAGCCTTTTTGTTTTTGTCAAGACACAGGAAGACACTATTAGAATAAGATAACAATATTGTAGTAAGAATTATAGTGGTAAAATTATATTGAAAATTTTTGGACAATGAATTAATTTTAAAAAAAGACACAAGACGGATTTACAATTATGTGACCCGATATTTTAATAGCTGCAGCTTGGTGGTTAATTCTTAGTGTATTATTGCTAGCAGCTCTCTACAAAAAAAACTCACACCATGAGGATTGTGCTTTTTTAGCACATTTTGGAAAAAGCTTTAAAGTGGGTTATTTCAACTTAGTTTGTATTTCTTAAGCAGAATTACGTATAAATTTTCTAATCACATTCTGTGTATATACATGCTTATATATACATGCGGATTTTATTTTCTTAAGAATTATCATTCAGTTCTTTTGTTAAAGAGTAAGATATATTATAAATTACCGAAAGTGCTACCACAATAAACATTTTAAAGAAACGAATATGCGGTTCCATCATAATAAGAAAAATAATGGACGAAACGATTCGAATACAACGTCAGATGAAAGTTCTGGACAACAAGTAGAGTATGAATTAAAAGAGGTTATAGATGCCAAGGATAACAAAAATATTCATTCACAAACTGAAAAAATTCACAATCATGAAGAAATCGTGGAATATTTTGAAACGCCCAATTCTCGTGATAACAATGTAAAAACATCTGACAGAAAATTTCTTCAATTCAAAAATAAAAGAGTCCAGAATTTTGTGGATTCTTTTAAAAGAGCTGATATATCTGAAAAGGATTTAGAAAATGAATTAGTGACATCGATTTCACCAGTTTCGGTCACAAATTTCAAATCTAATGATGATCATATCGATTCTCAAATTAATATAAACGAAAGGCAAAATGGTGATGAGAATTTGAAGAAGACTATTGACAAACGCCATGTGTTAATGATGTCTTTGGGGACTGGGATTGGTACTGGGTTATTAGTCGGTAACGCAAAATCATTACATAACGCTGGTCCTGCAGGTTTATTGATTGGATATGCAATCATGGGTTCGTGCCTTTATTGTATTATTCAAGCATGTGGTGAGTTAGCTGTTTGTTATAGTAAATTACCTGGTAATTTTAATGCATATCCATCTTTTTTGGTGGATGAAGCTTTCGGATTTTCGGTTGCTTGGGTTTATTGTATTCAGTGGCTTTGTGTTTGTCCATTAGAATTAGTTACTGCATCTATAACCATCAAATATTGGACCACGAAAGTCAATCCCGACGTTTTTGTGGTGATATTTTACGTTCTCATTATTACCATCAATATCTTTGGAGCTCAAGGCTATGCAGAGGCTGAATTTTTCTTCAATTCTTGTAAAGTCTTGATGATGATTGGGTTTTTAATTTTGGGGATTATTATTGCGTCTGGTGGTGCTGGGAAAGATGGCTACATTGGTGCTAAATATTGGCATAATCCTGGTGCATTTAATGGTGATAAACCTATTGATCATTTTAAAGGTATCATGTCTGTCTTTGTCACAGCAGCATTTTCTTTCGGTGCCTCTGAATTTATTTCTATCACTGCTAGCGAACAATCAAACCCAAGAAGAGCTATCCCACAAGCTGCCAAAATCATTATTTATAGAATCCTAGTTGTATTTTTAGCATCCATTGCTATGCTTGGATTCCTAGTTCCTTTTAATTCTCCTCAATTGATGGGTTCTGGATCTTCTGCTACAAAAGCCTCTCCTTATGTGATTGCTATCGCTTCTCATGGTGTTAGAGTTGTACCTCATTTCATCAACGCTGTTATCCTATTATCTGTCTTATCTGTGGGGAATTCTGCTTTCTATTCAAGTTCAAGACTTTTATTTTCTTTATCTCAGCAAGGATATGCTCCAAAATTCTTTGACTATATCGACAGAAATGGTAGGCCAACCATTGCCATGTGTTGTTCTGCATTAATTGGTGTCATTGCATTTTGTGCAGCTTCTCCTAAAGAAGAACAGGTTTTCACTTGGTTATTAGCCATTTCTGGTTTATCGCAATTATTTACTTGGATTGCGATTTGTTTCTCTCATATTAGATTTAGAAGAGCCATGAAAGTTCAAGGTAGATCATTGGGTGAAATTGGATTTAAGTCTCAAGTTGGTGTTTGGGGGTCATATTATGCATCGATTATGATGATATTAGCTTTAGTAGCACAATTTTGGGTTGCTCTAGCTCCTATTGGTGAGGGTAGACTGGATGCAGAGGCATTTTTTGAAAACTACTTAGCTATGCCGATCTTAATAGTTCTCTACTTAGGTTACAAGATTTGGAAGAAAGATTGGAAGCTCTTTATTAGAGCTGATAAAATAAATCTAATAAATTATAGACAAATCTTCGATGAAGAAATCGTAAAGCAAGAAGAAGAAGAATATAGGGAGATGGTTAAGAATGGTCCACTTTGGATGAAACTGAAGGCATTTTTCTTTTAATAAACCGTCGTTTGTTCTTTGATAATCCAAATGAACCATTCAATACATGAATTCATTAGCTAAATATTCTTAATTGTTATGAACTCCATCGTCATATGTCATATATCGTTTATGAATATATTCATATATATATACATCGATAAATGTATATAGGCCACACATTAAAAACAATTATTTGTCATTCAATTGCTATCTTTTATACGCGTTCTTCCCAGATTATATCTGAACTTCCTTTCAATTTTTGATTTTCTTGAATTTGATCTCTGTACCATTCTTGGACTTTTATAGGATCTTTACTATTGAAGAAACAGAACATTAACTTATTTAAAGATTTTCGGCATGGGTTTAACTCTCCATGTCTATAATAATTTCTAAGCTGTCCACCAATAGAGTAACAAGAAGTCAGCTGGTCAAATACTTCAAGACAACTCATTGTAGTTGGGTATTTGGTGTGGACTCCAACAGATATCTCCTCATTGGAACTCATCTTGATAAGGCTTGTAAACTATGTTTATTTGTACTTCTTCCGTCAAAATCAATTGAACATATTGTAAACTGGTCATTGAAATGAATAATTATCTTAAGTTCGTTTATTTTATCATTTCATCACTTCTGCACATTACGATTAAACTGTATCCCTACAGCTTAAATTTAATAATCTGCTAATCTTCAAGTATTGATATCCTAGTTTGGCTAGAATATAATCCTAGATACTAGTCTTATTATAGAACAAGTCTCATAATGCCCGAAATTGATCCATACTATTTGCTCGCTGGAGTGGGTGTCATCATTTTGTTCTTCTTCTTGAGTGTCCCCAGGGCAGAAGTCACTGAGGAGACTTATAAGAAAGCTAAAGAGTATATTAACAAGAATCAAGTATTTGTTGCATCAAAATCATATTGTCCCTATTGTGCGGCAACAAAGGATGTTTTGACAAAGACACTGAAAGGATCCGATTTAGACTTGAAAGTGATCGAACTTGATCAAATGCCTGATGGGAATGAATTGCAACAAGCATTTTCTGATATTACTGGACAAAAGACTGTCCCAATGATTTATATTAATAAAAACTTCGTTGGTGGGAACTCTGATTTACAGAAGTTATACAAATCTGGTAAATTGGCCAACATGTTGGCTACACAGAAATAGTAAGATCTTTATATGACTATATATAAATATTTATAAATGACAGTTTCTGATGATATGGAAAAATTATATCAGGGTACTTTCAAACGCTGTCTTGGCATTGGGAAACCACCTAGACCCACCAAACTCTGTTTGATGGATCAAAGTCTTCTTTTTGATCTTTGCTGCCTCCATATCACCAGTAGCTTCTTTCAACGTTAATTTATAGGAGATCGGTACAATTTTAGGTTCTAATTTCATTTGTTCAGTTAAACTAACTAATCTTTTCTCTACCCATTCGATATCATCCAATTTGAACCTTACTCTAAAATCAATATCACATGTGTGGAGTAACAGTTTTAACGTATAATTAGCATCGTTACCAGCGTTATGCAAAAAAGCATGTGGTAATTTAAATAACCTTAACAATTTCCCTAGACTATCATTATTTTTACCATAGCATGAAACGTGTAGCTTTGATGTGTCCAAAACATATATGGTAGGGTTTCTATTGAATTCTCCAACCGAGGCTTCTTTTATATTTGTTAAATTATAATCTAATGTAACTCCTTCTTTAAATTTGATCCCCATCTTACTGAACCATGCAAAATCTCCTTTAGCATTATGAGCTACAAATGCTCTATTCCAACTTTTTTCCTCATCAGTACTAGGAATCATGTAATAATTTATTAAAGATTGAACAAACTCAATACAGTCTTTCAGAGGTAATACAAAACTTTCGCCCATTAAGAAACAATCTTTCGAATCGCAAACAAAATCATAATTTCTTAAATAAAGAGTCTCTTGTACGATTAAATGATAGTTTCTAAAGATCGGTACTAAACTAGTTTGATTTTCACGTGGGTCATATATAGAGATCCCAATCTCAGTGACTAAATTTTGATTTCTTTCGAAAGCCTCAATATCAAATGCAAAGCATATGGTTGTCTTACTATAAATGAGTCTAATCGAATTCATAAGATATTCAAAATTAGAAGTATTTGGTTTCGCATACACTGTTGGGAAATGAGAACATTTTAAATCATTTAATTCTTTTTGGTATAATTTTTTAATGTCTTTATTGAATTTTGGATCTTGATCTTTCTCCGTTGGTAAAGTACCATGCTTAGCTATCCATCTGTCTTCCAACTCCTGTATTTTCAAGTTCAATTTCGAGTCACTCTTCTTTGCGAGATCTGAATACAATTGACTTATTGATTTTAAATATGATTCGATTCGTTTATCACTAAGAAATTTCTTAGTATTTCGTTCAGTTCTTAATTTCTGGAAGTATTCAAAATCATCAATCCAACTGTTTGATTTCTCTAAATGCGTATATGAACCAACAACGTCTAACACCCCAGTGAACGTTTTCTTTTTTTTATGTTCAACAGAGTCCACGGGAAGATCTCTCACAAAAAATTGTCTAGAGTTAGATTTTTTAGATGTACGCATATTATTATTTGTATGGTTTTGTTTGTAATTCTTGGATCCAAACTTACGGTTATTCTTGTTTTGCGCTCCCATCATCAAACTTCTGATCCACCTCCCAGACATTAACTGACTCTGTATGAGCGTGTATATATGTCCTTCAAAAATTTACCACCAAATGCCACAGGAGTACAAAAAAGCACGCTCATAAATGGGATCGATGGTATACTCAGCGCATGGAAGTTAATTTTTTTTAGGAATTCGAGAAAATATGTATTAGGGCTTGAACTGACATCGACAACGAACTTGAGGGGGAAGCGACTTGAAAAGAAAATGCCCATACAGCTTTGGGGTTGGAGTTTTGAGCCTAACTCATTTTCCCAAACACCAAGCTCTAATCGAATTGAAAGTTAGTCGCGTATAGCGTTCAATCAAGTGGTATACGAAGAATTATAATGAAAAGTGACTCCAAGAGGCGAGATGACGACATTCAGTCAATTAATTCATATTCAAGAACTTCTATTCGACTGGGCCATTAAATTGTTCTTGCAATATCGAATCCGTAAACACATCTTGCTACTCAAACTATAATTTCGTTATACAGTGTCTTCTTATCTCGAGGGAGTATCACTTAGACGATTGGATTTTATTTTTGCGGACTAGAGGTTCCGCTGATATCTTATAGGAAATTTAGAAGGAAGCACAATAGTTGATACGTTCTTGCAGTTGTCTCGGTCTTAGAGCAGTTTAGTTACTCTTCTATGGCGTAGTAACTTCTTTACTTTCTGAGACCCTTGTTCTGGACTTCTTTTTTCAGACATGGCCAATAATCATGCCTCATAGCTCGATATGCTAGCACTAGTTTGGCCCACATTTTCAAAGGAAATAGCAGCTCGTAAGCTGTACTGTGTGTGTTTTTAGTCTTTAATTCTTAACTTAAGTTCATGCTTTTTCTCGTATTGATTAAATCAGTCGACATATTGTAGAAGGACATAATACTGAAGTCAAAGGTATGAGTAAGTAGTTCGATGTTGGAGTCGTAAGTTAACTCAGTGGCTTCCATGGGCTCTTTTTAAGGTAAAGCCAGTTCTTTGTTATCTTGTCTTCTGCAATCGCAATACGCAAATAAAAGTTCTACCGGCAATGGGTGCGGCATCGATACTCTTGTAGGGCGATTGCAACGTTCCAGAAAGTGCTGTCAATTGTACTTTATTAAGCGCTGGCCGAAAGCTTTATAGACCAAACATGACCAGCAAGATTTAGAAATTTCTTTGCTAGCTTAGAGCTCTGTTCTAGAATAACTTCGACAGATACGTTTATACACTACAATAATTACAAGGATAGAATTAGAACTAATATGAATTGAGGAGAGTTCTTACTATACGGAATTTTTTTCTCAATATGATCAAGTAACGCCTATTCAGTAAAGTAGTAAGACTGGGATGAACGATGGGGAAAGCAAAAATGAAATTGGCTTATGATAAATATAGTTATTCAGGTGGCTCCTAATCGGTTGGAAAATTTAGTCAACGGTTTGGTGAATAAGTCCACTAGTACATCATGCTACTTAAAGGGAAAGCTTGTGAAACAAATCCATCCTGGTTCCACTCCTTATCTTCCCTTCTGACTAAAAATTTTGGAACTCAATCATGCGGCATAAGCGCATAGGGCAGCTCCTACTGTAGACCCATCTTTGCTAATCTTAATGTGCGTCTTCCTTTCACCCTCGGGTCCTAGAGGACTTAAAGCTAGTGCCTTACGTAGCATTGCTCTATAACCTGGATAATAGTCCACAATAGAACCATCGCAACCAACATCTACTTCACCATGATACCTTCTATCTAATGCAGATGTCTTGATTATAATGGCAGCTATTGGAACGGCAGAAAGATATGCAGATCTGCGAGAAATTGACCTCACTAAAAGTTGAATGGCTTTACGTTCAGCTAAAGTAGTTGGCAATCTTAAACTTTGTAAAAACGATAATTTTGTCTCACGTAGAGTACTTGAGTCATCGATCTCCACTCTGGCTAACACTTCACTAGAGAGTTCAAAGGGAGTTTTCAAACGATGAGGCAAAAACTCGAACGCATCATATTGAGTAAACATCAAGTTTTTAGAATGTAGGTCAACTAGGATATTTCTTAGTATTTCACCCATATACATGCCTGAGATTCTTTTCTCGAATAGATGGAATCCCGGATTAGGTGAATATTTCACATCAATATCCTGATCGTAACGTGTAGTGGGTAAATGTTTTAATTCGTTATCAAAAGAGCCCCATTCAATATTAATACACATTTCCGTCTTTCCAGCATTGATTAGTTTCTCCCTCAAGCTCTTAGGTAACTTCTTAATATTGCTAACTTTCTCCATATAACAGCCATTAGTCCCCGATCCAAATATACACCCAATAACCGGTTCTGTCACTTCTCCAGTGGCCAAATAATTTCCAGACCCAGAAGTATAACAGTGAGATAGAAAAGTCCCTACTGTGTCATTTGTGATTGCCACAACATTAATCATATCAAGATTTTCATCAGAAAGATGATTTTGAAACAATTCCACCACATCCTTACCTATAGTATCGCGTATGTTAAATCCCTTTGTCCATCTAATCAATTTACCTGAATTCAATGAATTTTGTTCAATTGGATAAGAAAATGTGAATCCCATTTTTAGAGATTTCATAGGCCTACCTCTCTCTCGAGACCTTAACATTTCTGGATAATATTTTGATAAAAAAGCTCTCGTTCTTCTAGCCATATATCCAAAAAGATCATCACTTGTTACATCTACATCATCTAAAAACTCTTGTGGTATCCTGGACTTGAAATTATGCAAAGTGAAAGTGTGATCACCATTCAATTGAACAGAACAAACTCTAAAATTTGTTCCTCCTAGAACTGCTACTAGATATATACCTTCCTCTGAGCCGTTAGGTGTTCCTGTTACGTACGATGGAATCATCGGTAGACCCTTATCATAAGATATATCTTCCGTCGTTGCCAGTAAGCCGCGTTCCATCTGTAAAATGAAATATGATGTTAATTCATCTAATAGCTCTTTGCTCACCTTTAACTCTTGGCAAATTCGTGTCGTCTCTATTAGTAAATTCTCTTCAACTCTCCTGTGAAAATTATCGAAAGACATCGTGATTTAGAATATAATTTTATTACTATCTTCAACAAACTCAAGGGTAATGGGTGTGTGTTCCTCTGGAGTTCCTGAAAATTAAAGAAACAATCGTTTTGTTTTAATCATGCAATTTGATTATCTGCCTTAAAATCCAAAATGTTCTTCTCAGAAATGAACTAAAATAAATAAAAGCTTTTCGAAAATTGTAAGCCCTTGAATGAAACAAACAAATATTGAACCACTTGTACAGTTAAGACTGACTTCCTTATTTTTGCTTAAAGGAACCTATTCTAGCAACTAAAATGACAGTGCAATGCACTTACATACATATATGAAGTTGATATCGGCCCCTCATAAAATATATACTATTTAACAGTTTTCCGTTAATGAATAAATGAATCAATTTTTTTGGAAAATACAAGAATATCCAATGGTATAAGGTATACACCCAGTCCAATGTACCGGCAAAGCAAAGTAAAAAGAATAACAGCAAAGGTGAAATCAAAGAAATATGTTTATTAAACTTCTGCATTTTTTCTCGTAGGCTCTCACCCACTGCGTAGTTTTCATTCATTAGAAAGCTTAATGTATACTGATAACATAATAATGCACCAACCGTAGAAAACCCACAACCTACAAATTCAAGACAAGTTCTAACTTTAGTATTGCATTGCGAGTGTATCTGAGTAAACTTTTATATACTCTCTACTTAACACAAAAACAGCTGCAGAAATAACACGTTATTTCTAAACAACCCCCGATCAGTTGGACCTTCCGTACAAGGGCCCCCTGCTCCAAAAAAAAACCAACATGATCTCTGCGCATAGTTTTTTTCAAGCAAAGTCTTGTTCGATATTTTATTTTTCATTCGAAGGGGCATGCCATTATTTTTCCGTACTCCCATTTTTTCCGTACTCCCATCTTTTTTCCGTACTCCCATCGTTTTCAAATCGGGTTCTAGCGCATAACTGAATTTATAAGCGGATAAGTTATTGTAGGTATTTATTTTTTAGAGTTTTTTTAACTATTGGATTAATTCAAGCAGTAGTTTTATGGACAAATTTTTTCTTCATCTTTTTTGTTGCACGTCCAATCTTCACGTGATAATAACTTTTTTTTCAAAAATGTTAATGATTTATTGAGCCGAACTTTAAGAGCAACACATAGCGACCGTCATTTATCGAAAGTCCAGTTAAACAGTTTATTCCTTACAAAGTCTCTGTGACTAGCTTTTTCTTTCTCTGGCAATCATCTGTCATATTAGATGTTTAGAATAGCCAAGAATTTGGTAAAGACTTTTGAACAGAGTGTTCAGGACACTCTATCACTATCTCAAGATTCAAATCAATTAGATGCTTTTTTCCAATCTATCCCTCCTAATTTAATAGCTTCACAGTATCAGCAATTGGAAAATTTAAACGCATCAAATGGTAAAATTAATGAAACTCTGTGTGGGTTGAGAATTGTCTGGGTTGATGAATTACAATTGCAGGTGCAATCCTTTTTTGATTACATTGTTGGTATTAATGATGATTCTTTGCCGTTGATTCAAAACCAGCATGGATATATATATCCTGATTATGACAAAATTATACATCTGTTGAACGAAAGTTGCAACTCTACTATAAAGCTTAACATTTGGTCAGCAAAAGGTGGAGTTTTCAGAGATGAATATATGTTAATTAATTCAAAAAATGCTTTAGAGATGGATGACATATCTTTAAACGGTAACGATACTAGTGCTCCTAACGATGGAATAAAAAGCTTTAAACCATTGGGGTTTAAAATACAATGGTCACCTCTGATTGCATCTACATTCACGTACCATGTGTTGCAATTGAATTTAAGTAATGGTCCTGCTCAAAGCGCTGGTTTAATTCCAGATGAGGACTATATTATAGGCTGTCAAGATGGGTTACTAGCTACCGGTGGAAATACTCTTTTGCAAGATATCGTTAGATCAAGAGCTAATCAAGAATTGGTGTTATATGTTTATAATAAAGTATCAGATTCGGTAAGACCTATCAGTGTAAGAATTGGAAGTGATGGTAGATTAGGTTGTAACATTGGGTATGGATTTTTACATAGAATTCCTACGGTAAGGATTGCAGTAGATGAATCAGCACCTTCTAATATACAAACTTCTGACAACGACACAACCTTGGAAGCGACATTTGTACCGATGAGTGCTCAATTAGATTCTACAAAGCAAGAGACTGTTACCCCTCCAACAACAAAGAAGAAGAAAAACCAACAGAAACTCAACAAAGATAATAGTATGTCAGATTATTTTTCAGAGGGAAAGGATGAATCATCTAAAAAAACCGATGTAGAACAAGTTGCACCTCCACCATCAAAATCTACTTAGATCTACTCGCTAAAATGAAACGAATTCTGGAAAAATATTTACACTAAGAGAATTATTCTTGTTGTGGCTTAAATACGTAAATATGATATACTTCTGTACAAAGATTGATCGTGGATTGCGACTAAAGAAGAGTACTATCGCTTTAAATACTTGCTGCAATACACATTTTAAAATGCCGAGAGTCCTACCTACCAGACCCCATCAATTATGACGGTTAAAACCGTCAGTGATTCCATCTATTTCACAGTTGAGTCACGTGCCTCAAAGTGCTGTGATTGGGAATATAAATGGGTTTCATGCTTTTTGCAAGAACAATTTTTATGTGTTACGGTTACTAGGAATATGATAAACTATAGATCGAAGAGCCTATAAACTGTTGAAGCTTGTGCATGAACAGTTAGGCATTTATATTGCTGCTTAATCCATTGAATTTTTAAGTTCAGGTTTATCACTTGCTAATAAGCATTTTTTTTCCTAGCTTATACGATATCGGTGAACAAAAAGTTTATTACAATACCATTTAAAACATGTTAGTGGGCATCTACCTATTTACGACTCTGTTATATTTCGGTACCTTAGTAAAAGGTTCAGCCATTGCGCCCTCTGATTCTGATATTCTACAATTGGATAGCAGTAATTTTACTACTTTTGTCAATGAGCACTCCATGATCTTAGCTGAATTCACTGTTCCATGGTGCCCACACTCAAAACAGTTATTACCTGAGCTTTTGATAGCTGCCAAAAGTTTGAAAGAGCATGATATTAAAGTAGTTCAATTTAATTGTGAAGAAAATGCAGCCGTTTGTACCAAGATAGGTATTACTTATTATCCGTCTATGAAAGTGTTTAAGAATCATCGTTTAGCAAGATCCAATGACTATGCAGGGGCAAGGAAAAGTGCTGATATCACAAATTTTATGATAGAGCAAAATTCTGCAGGTGTAGTTACTGTGAGTAGTGATGAAGAGCTTAACACCTTGCTAAAGGACAGATCTATGTATGCTGTTGTGGAAAAAGGCTTCCATAATATCACACACTCGTTAAAAAAAGCTGCTAACCAATTGTTTGAGAATTATACATTTATTTCGTATCCAAGTTATCAAGGTGATCACGATTTAACATTGTATGCACCAAACACGGACATTTCGTCAAATCTGCCTTGGTTTGAAGATGGGAAAGTTTCGTATAAGGATGACTTCAATAAATTAATTGAAGAGCCCAAAAACTTATTAAGTTGGATTCGATCTTCTTCACTACCATATTTTGCTGATGCAGATGCCCTAAACTTCCATCTGTTTATTGAGACCCAATTACCTGTAGGATATTACTTTTATTTAACACCTGAAGAGAAAGAAGCCAATTTCGCTCATTTCAATGAACTAGGTAAAAAATATCGTAACAAAATGGTCTTTATTGGACTAAATGCTGCGATATATCATAGTCATGCTAAATATATTAACGCAGAACCTATTTTCCCTGTCTTCGGAATTCATGATACAACCAAAAATTTCAAATATGTTATTAACCAAATGACTACGGAAGAGTATCTAAATTTGACTTCTTTACCAAATTTAAATTTAACCGAAGTCGATAATTTAGTTAGTGATTTTATTGCGGGAACTGCAGTACCCAAAGTGAAAAGTGAAGAGCCACCTCTAGAACAAACCTCAAATGTTTATAAATTAGTGGCATCTACACATGACGACTTAGTTCATAATAAAGATAAGGATGTCATAGTAATGTATTATACTTTATGGGATTTTAAGAGTAAGAAATTCTTATCGGTATTTGAAAAAGCAGCAGATATGTTTGCTAGGGATTCAAATTCTAAAGGAAAAATAATGTTTGCAGCAATTAATTTAGATGAAAACGACGTGATAAGTTTCCCTGTAACCGCTTTCCCTACAGTGGCTTTGTATAAGGCTGGTAAATATGAGGAACCTGAAGTCTTTAATGGGCTAAACAATTTAGAGTTTTTGTTCGATTTCATCAAAGAGAAAGGATCTTTCAGACTAGACGGTTCTCTATTAGAAGGTGGCCTCGAAATCGAAAACAAGGAAATTACTATCGAACATGACGAATTATAATTGGTACGCATATATATATGACTTTTTAAAAATAATAATAGACTTACGATGAAAAGAATTATTCAAATAAAGGAAATGATATTCGAAAGTTTTATTTATTGTTCATTGTATACTAAGTATGGCACTATAACTTAAAATCAGATTTGATCTGGAAGTAACTCTGTTTCATTTATAGATTCCACTGAGGTCTATGTCTTGCTATTTTGCTAGCACGTGACTATATTTCTGAATACGTTACGAGAAATCATGTGCTTGGTATAGCTTCAATACAGGTATTGAAAAAGGCGGGGCCCGCAATTTTTCCAGAGAATCTAAATGGACTAGCTTATGTTATACGTCTCTTTTACTTTATCACATCCCACACTCCAGATTCGAGTACACTGTTTTGTGTTATACAATATACGTCTAGTTGGAATCGGTTCATCAGAGTCAATTATGTTGTACGATAAATTAGCCATTATTGGATTCGCTGGTTCTGTAATCGCCGGCTCTCTAACTGAATTGGATATAGATGTGACAAAAAAAATCCCAATTGAAAAATGTTTCCAAAAAGTTTTGAAGGGTGATACTGTGTCAGTGCATTACGAGGGTAAGACCATTGAAGATGATAAAGTTTTTGATTCGAGCTATGTGAGAGGTAGACCAATTGAATTAACGATTGGTGTTGGACAGGTGATTCCTGGATGGGATCAAGGTATCCTTGGCATGTGTGTTGGTGAAGAACGTACGTTAAACATTCCTAGTGACCTTGCTTATGGTCCAATGGGGATTCCAGGTGTGATTCCAGGGAACGCCGATTTAACTTTTAAGGTAGCTTTACTTGATATTATCTAAATGCTCAAATACGTTAGTCCCAGTGATGTAAAGCATTTAAACAAAAAATGTAGTCTTCCTATATATGAGTCAATTTTAAATCAATCGTTTTTTCTTGCGTAAAAGCCTCTCTAGCATTGGGTTTTAAATGATCAAAAAAGTACTTGAAGAACTCTTCAAAAGTTTTGAATTGGTCTACATCTGGGAATTTTAGTATGGGTTCAGCAATAGAATTACTAATATCTGGCTCTTTCAATTTCTCATTCCCTAATTTTTCTTGGTGTTCACCGTCAGGATGGCTGCTTTGGCTCATACCGGAGGATGTATCTAATTTGATATCAGTACCAGGAATAACGTAGTGTTGTGAAGAAGATATAATAAACTTAATGATCGTACCAACATTTTCAGTCATTTCATTGGCTTTCTCTCCAATCCAATTCAAATGCCAATAAACTTTAGTAAAGAGATTCAGAATTTCTTGTCTTTCAGATTTATTAAAACAATGTAAAAAATCTCCAAGACTTAGACAAGTGTAAATTAATTCGTTAGTAGTCAATAATGGAGAACCTTTAATTAAGGATGTTGGTAACCTCAAAAATCCTTTTAATAGTGAGAAAGCATGTTTTTTCATCGTATATAGCACAGAACCAAAAAATTGATAGTTTCCTTCCATATCATTTAAAAATTCTGTAATTAGTGAACGAGATATCATGACATAATAAAAATCATAAGTAAACAAAAGTACTCCACCAATATCCTTAGCAAGTAATTCTTGCCAATTTTTTAACCAATCTTCAAGCTCAGGGATAACTAGTGACTCTCTCGCTGAATTATATTCATTGGTCTGGGGTTTGTTAAAATTATCAAATACTCTTTTAAAAAAATTGTCAAATTCTAATAAAATTGAAATTGTAATATCACTCAGATTAATCTCACTCAGTTTTATATCATCACCAAAATTGGCCTGTGGAAATTTTGCAACCAGATTATTGAGGTCTCGGACTCGGGCATCAATAGAAGTGATAGTACCATAAATTATTGAATATTCCAAATGGCATGCCGTCAAAGAATTTAAAATTCTTAAATGATAGAGATCGCTTGGATTAAACTCCTCTTTGATTATGACTCTTTCTTTTAATTTATAAAAATCAATGATGTTGAGTAAACTAAATAGAGCAAAATTACTCAGCACATATGAATTGAATTTTAATTGTCTGTGACGTTTAGATTTTTTCGAGATATTGAATAAACAACAGTAAAGAATAGCTTCAATGTCGTGATCGGTTAATTTCTCGAACATTGTCAGCGTATTCGTCAATAGTCGCTCGACCAGTGGATACAACTCTTCTTGTTCTTTACTATATTTATCATTTTCAGCATAACTCATTGGGATAATCGCAAAGACACTTGTTATGAATAAATGATCCAGTGCATATGTCCGATCAATCTCTTTAACACCACCTGGAATAATCCAAAAATGTGATCTTGATAAAAAATCTTTGGCTAGTTTGAGGCACAAGTTTTCATATTGCTCGTAAAAATTTTGAAACCTCACTCTAGCAACAACCATTGGTCTTTGCTTCACTTCTTCCAGCTCATGCCTCGATTTCGCCTCTAACGGGAAAAGACGTCGATCAACGGCACTTATCAACTTCAAAGGATATTCTTTCAATTTGAATCCTTGATGAAAAGAGTTTTCGTTGAAATAGCCGGGATGATTCATATATTTTGTATTTAAAAATGGAAATCCGCTACCATCATTATCATTAGCAAAATCTATAGTTTGTGAAATGGGACTAAAAAGATCATTTAAATTTTTATCATCTGAAAATATTACATCATTAGCTAAAGGTGTCTTAATAGTCTTGTGGTTTTCAATATTTTGATTTAAAGGTGAATTAGAAGCGAACGTATTAAATGAAGGTGAGCTTGATTTGTGCGAATTCGCATGTAAACTCAGTGCCTGGTTTAGTCCATTTGAAGGTTCGTGATCACCTTGTATTAATTCTAGTAGTTGATCCAATTTACGGTTCATCCCATGTACATTCTGTTCTAATCTATTTAATCGAGAATCTAAGTCATGGAATTGCTCGATGGAACCATTTCCAACGATCTTGTCCTGTAATTTCAGACTCTCACTTGCAGTCAATTTAGAACTTCTAGTGTTATATGAATGATTATTATGTTCGGTAGTCAATGAACAAGCTAATTGTAAAACATTGCAACGGTGACACTTACCATGTTCAATTTCAAAATCACATCTCGTCTTAAATTTTCGACATGTTTCACAACTAAATATTTTCCTCTTCTTTCTGGTCTTCGTTGGAGGTTTCTTCGGTACATCTTTCTCTATTGATATTGATCCACTATTTTCACTGTTGGTACTAATCATTGAAGATGGATGTTCATTAAACATATGCCCTTCACAGAATAACTAATCGTCGAATGATGAACTCGCTATAAAATGCCTGTATAAATCCTTTATTGATGATTCAATGGGTACGTCTTAATATATATACTATTAATTAGTGTAGCCAAAGAACAGTTAAGAAGTCATGTCATCGCTTCTTCTACATGAAAAAAGCATTCTCACAAGAAAATCAAAAATTAATTTGAAAATGACAGAAACCGGAGAAATATTTGATTTATACACTAAAGAACTGATTGAGAGAATACTTGAACGTTATAATTATAATTTTATAGAGACTGTTAATAATAATACTTTTCTACCTAAATTTTAGTACAGAAAAATATGGTTAAAATAAGACATATTGATGAAACCAGATTATATCTTGGCACTAGCAATTTAATAGACCCATTTGTTTTTTCCTTTTGATTTGTTTTCATTCCAGTATTATCCATCTTACTATCTTTGTTTTCATGATTTTCTTTGTTTTCCTTTTTGTCTTGTTTAGTTTCTTTAATGTCATTGGTCTGTTCTCCTTCGTCATCCACGTCAACAATCTTTTTTGTTTTATTTGAAGTACAATTGATTTCACCACCTTTAATAATGGACTTACCACCTGATGGTTTAACCCATTGGTCACAGTCAAAGTCTTTTGAATTACTGCTAATCAAAGCACTTCCTTTTATAATTGATAAAGATTGAAACTTTGTTTCATTGAAATTTCCCTCAAATCTGATTCCACCTCCAACTGTTTTCAAACTAGGTAAAAAATCGATGGATTTTAATTCTGTATTATTTGAAATTATTAAGCCACCATTGATAGAAGTCATCTTCTCTAAATCCACATAGTCTAGTTTAGTGTTATCTATAATGCCCAAAGTACCATCTATCTGATTCAATTTTGGAATTTCAATCTTATTGAAAGAATTCTCAATTAGTTGTAACGAACTCTTGACTTCTTTCAAATTGGGTAAGTCCAGCTGGGCTGTATCCCTAACTGAAAAATTACCACATGTTTTCAAGTTGGGTAAATTCAATTCGAAATTTTTACCATTGGCATGGACATTGAATTTTTCTACGACAACTTCTAACTTTTTCAAATCAATGGTCTCTAGGAATCTATTATTATTACAATCAAATTCATCAATTTCTTCTAAATTATTAAATAATGCCATACTCTTGATAGCTGTGTCAGATATATGAATCTTACTAATATCATCCAGCCCAGTAGTGTTGTTGTTATTAATATTTTCATAGTTAACTAATTGAATTTGACTTAATTGAGGTAGAATTCTCCAGTCAATATTGTGAATCTTTGATATCGAATTCATTTCAATGTTCGTTAAAGACGTCAAATTTTGTAGGCTGAAAATACCACCAATCTCGGCTAAACTACTACATTTCATGGATTGTAAATTGGGGCAATTTGCAAAGTTCAAATCACCTTTGATCTTCTCTAAGTCATTAAAGATTAGAACTTTTTCTTTAAAATCATCGTTGATGATAATAGAACCCTCAATAGATTTACATTTAGATTCTAATTCTTGAATATCAGAATTTGATTTAATTTCATATTTATCTTTGAAACAATATTCATCTTTGGAATTATCTTTACGAATAGTAGCACCAGGACCAACTAAATGATACAGAGGATCTAAAATTTCTCTTGCGGAAACTGAACTACTAAGAGCTATACCAGGAATTAAAATATTGGAAAACTTCATTCTTTAATGCTCTTATTAAAATAATTTAATTAATGTGTTAATATGTTATTAAATATTGATAGTTTTGCCTCTTAATGGAGTTTTTGGACACTAGAATAATTACTGACGTTTTTTAATGTCAATATTTATACTTGAGGATTTTTATTTTTTATTACTTAAAACGTCGTTGTGGAATAATGTCGCATTTGAGTATTTTAACCATCAAAACACTTACAAAACATAATTATTCCAGATTGATACAAAAAATTTAAAGAGTTTAATTCCAGCTACACGAAGAAAACGCGTCTCTTTGTGTACTATCTGTGTTATCATTGACTGAGTAAATATATGTGTATATGTTTATCTGGAATTCTTCTGCTGAATCACATAATCTCTAATAGACTCCATTCTTACCAACACTTCTTCCATAAAGACATCACTAAATCCAGGAATTTCCGATTCAATAGAGCTGAAAACATTGTATAAAGTATTAACACATGTTCTAGTTTCTTCGTCGTTAGCTCTGTCTTCCATTCGCTTTATACTGTAACAAATGACATTTTTAAAATGATTTATATTGTCAAGTGAAGATAATTGATCATTTTCCTTATCCTTAATCTTAGTTATTTTCAAAGATGGTGTATCAATTTCCATCCCGGAGCCTAATTCATAGTTACAATGATGTGGCTTTGCCAACGTGATTCTTGGTTCTATGTCCTTGTTATTTATAATCTTTTTAAACGATGGATAGCTCGTAATGGTAGCGGGGGTTAGAATTTCATCCTTCTTGCCTTCATAGTCATCTGTATTCGATATTTGCCTCACGGTAAATATATTCTGTGCTGATGGTTCGCTTTCGGAATTACAAGTGATCATAACTTCATTATTAGTCTCCTTTGTGCGTTGGCGGTTCAAATTTTTACTGTACTCAACGTTTTTCCCATTAGAAAGTTGCGCACTGTACTCAAAAGCACAGTCCTTGTTTGTAATGGAGTTGAAATCCCAAAATGTGGATTTCGTCACATAATGTTTTTGATTAGTGGCAGATCCATCGGGACCGATCCTATCCTTTTTAGATGTATAGAATCTATCAGCTAGATCATATTTGGGGTTCTTTGCGTGGTTCAAATTTTTTGACTTTATGTGTTTACAAAGATCGACATCGTCTTTCAAAGACGCAATCTTATTCGAGTAGTTCATAATCAAATCTGTCTTGAAAAGATCATCACAACTAGGTCTATCCAAGGGTTCTTTCACTAAACAGGTAGAAATAAAGGCTTTTAAGGGTTCAGAATAGCTCCCATGTAATTTAGGAGCTTTTCTAGTTGGTAAGCCTGTCATAACTTTCACTGGATCATATTTTGCTAATGGTGGTAAGCCCTTAGATAGCTCATAAACAGTTATGCCTAAGGACCAAATATCTGCTTTCTCATTATAACCTTTAGAGTCTCTTTTCACTATTTCAGGCGCCATCCAATAAGGCGTCCCGACAAACGTGTCTCTTTTCATAGTCGCTTTAATTTGTCCACTAACACCGAAATCTCCTAGTTTAACTAACCCATCATCTGTTAATAAAATATTTGCAGACTTAATGTCTCTATGGATCTTTTTTTGATCATGTAAGTACTTCAAACCCAACAAAACATTCTTGGTTATAAAAGCCACTTTGAATTCTGGTAGACCGTTTTTGTAACATAATTTTAGTAAATCAGAACAGGAGCCTCCTCCACAATATTCTAAAATTATCCACATGGAAACATCCTCTACTATTGTCGTTATATATTGAGTAATATATGGCGATCTTAACTCGGCCAAGAAAAAAATCTCTTGCGTTAAAAGATCAATATCCTCGTCAGTATACTCTAAATTAACCACCTTAATGGCTACAAGTTTGTGAGTCAAATTATTAGTTGCCTTATAAACATCTCCAAAGTTGCCTCTCCCAACACATTCATGAATATCAAAAATAGTAGATACGGGTAAAGCATTATATAACAATGAAGATTCCATGGTAAATTCTCAAACTAAGCTCTATAGTTTTGGAAAGTGGTCTTCAAAACAGATGATTCAGTTTCCCCGTATTAGCCTTCTCAGCAAAAACTGTTCCTGCTTTACCTCAAATCGTAAGGATGCTAGATTTAAATTCCATGGTATAAAGCACACATACGGGCAAGCAAACTTCCTAATGGAAAACTAAAAAGATCGAGAGACACTTTGATAGATACCAGGCCAAGACAAAACCATAGTAGTACGACAAAACCGACAGTTTCGCGACAATTGAAGAGTGACACAAATGCACACAAATGTCACATCCTCAGCCTTTTGTCGTTTGCAGTAAGATGAAATAAATATATAAATAAATATATATATATATTAAGCGGCGATTAGCATTAAATTCGTATTATCTTTTATCTTTGATTCTTCTCAAAGATCTATGCATTGTGATGAGATTTTGTGGAGTATGAGACAGAGACCATCGTTTTTTCTTTGAAGTGCTACCACTGTTGCTGCTATTGGTTCCAGTATGAGACGAGAGTGAATTATTGTTAATCGCCTTATATGAGTTTGAGTCTTGGTAATCTACTAGTGATGGTAGTGATGTAGTAGAAGAGGAATTTCGTTTCTTGTCCAATGAATTTGTAAATTCTGTATACGTGCCATAAATTTTTTTCTTCTCTATCCAATAATTTAAAGAATCTTTGGATAAATAATTCGAATCAATTATATCATCCATTACCATTCCATTCAACAAAAGAAATTCTGTGATGAAAAAAATCGACTTGCCTTGAACAAAATCGTAATGTCTTAAAGAAAATTTGAACAACGATTGTTGATTTGAATCTTGATATTTTATAGAAATGGATTTTAATGTATTGGAACTTTGAGCGACACAGGTTTGTAAAAGATGTAAACTATTCAAATGGATAGCCTTTACCAAGGCATTAGTAGTGGTGGTTAAATTTTGTTCCTTGTTCAATATGAATTTTTTGTCTTTATATTTGCTAAGGATAAAATTCGATCTCTGTACATCACTAGAATGAGGGTCAATCTTTTCATTTGCATTTAAATTAGATTCATAGATGGAATTGATCCTTTCGTTAGAGAGATAGTTCTCAAATAAATAAACCAGCTCATCGTTTGAATCAAACGAGTCCAAAGTTAACGATCTTACTTTAGAGATATGAGACCCTAAAGACCTGTGTATTCCTGAACATTTGATGCACAGTAAACAAAGCAGATTGATAGAGACCCAATTCACTCCAGTTGTAGAGTTGCAATCACAACATTTTAGATTAGAACCGCTGAACTGTTTCGCTCTTGAAAGTAATGTCGACGAATCACTATCTCGTAACTCAAGCTCATTAAAATGTTTCTTACTCTTCATAGTCGGCTGCAAATAAGAACAGCAAATCCGTGTACCCCGCCAAACAGAGCAACCTTAACGGGTTGCAAATAAAAACTGAGAAGATACACATATCTCATGAAAACTTCAAATCTATTGTTTGGCCAAAGAATGGCATGGTTTTAATGTAATGATAATACTGTTTCGATGGGTTAGCAGTCCGTATTTCATGATACATGTCATAACCCTACCACTGCAACAAAGTTTCTGCCCTGTTGTCACGTTTGTCAAGCCCTGCTTTTACAGCCCTAACGCGCAACCCTAACGTGCAGCCCTATCCCTCTCTCTCCCAAGATGCCCCGTTTTGAAAATTGGTATATAAGGGCCAAATGATTAAAGATGTGTTGTATTAAGAATAGAACGGTTTTTTACGGTAGTGGTTTGGTCACGATTCATTTAGATCAGTAAGTTAAGTACATTGATTTGAAATACAAATTGACACACAGTACAATAATGCATGCTAAAGATTGGTTGTTAGTGTTCGTAGCCATTTTCATCCCACCTCTTGCCGTTTGGTTGAAGCGCGGTTTATTCACGAAAGATTTCCTAATTAACGTTCTACTGTTCTTACTAGGTTTTTTCCCTGGGTTGATCCATGCGCTATATGTGATCAGTTGTCATCCTCATGAGGATCAAGAAGGCCGTGTTAGACTAACTGATGAAGGCTCTTACGGCTCTTTAGCTTGAAAATGGCATTTATTCTTAGCTGAAAAACTTATTTTTCTCGAGTATAATAATTACTAATAATATTCAGTTATATAATACATTTACTTTGATGCACGTATTACCTATAGTGTACCCAAATATACTACATATACATAAACTTCTATTAATCAGAATAGCTTGGAATGGATCTATTGGGTGACATTGTTGAGAAGGATCTTGCTGAGCAAGATCCAAGTGATCCGAATCTCCACATGGGACTACCCAAAAATGGTTTCCCAGAACTGTATCAAGCCAAGAAAATTTCTTCGTGGAGACAAAGGCTGAAAGAGAAGCATAGGGAAAAGGCCGCTGAGAAGCAATCCTTGCACGAACAACGGGATACATTGAATGGTGAAATAGCAGGAAAGAGTGAAGCGCAGAGGATTCATGAAGAAAATTTGTCACTCATTTCAAAAATGTCAGATGAGCAATTTTTGAATGAGAAGAAAGAATTATTGGAAAGCTTGAATCCTAAATTGGTTCGAAAACTGTTGGGTAACATTAATCAACGGTTGTCTCAAGAGGAACCACTTTTCGACGAGATTGAAGGTGCTCCTGGGACATGGGTTGGGGGGGTTAATACAATAAATGAACTACCAAGATTAAATGATAAGCAAGTGAATAAAGCGTTACAAATCGCTCCTTCGAAAAATATACCATTGACTCCCACAATAAAAACTGAAAAATCCACGTATAAAGAGCCTGTTTTACAATATCCTGATGCCGATGACGTTGCACCTTTAGATTACCAAATGGCTCAGGCTATTGATCACATGTCTAATGATGATTTATTAAAAGATGTTCATTTCATTACCCCTGAGGAACATCAAGACAACGAAATTGAACTAGATTTAGATATTAATGATCCAAAATTCAACGAGAAATTGCATCAGAAATTTTTCCCTAATTTACCTAAGGAAGTCGATAAGTTGAAGTGGATGGAACCTGTTGAACCTAATAAGGAAGCAGATACTATAATTGACGATGTCTCTAATTTAAGATTTGATTTTAAAGGTAACTTGGTACCACCGAATAGAGAAATCAAGTCCACAACACATTCTGCATTACATCACCACTCTCAGGACCCACAATTAGCAGGTTACACTTTACTAGAATTAGAGAGGTTAGCAAGATCCTCTTTCCCAGCACAACGATCCATAGCTATCCAAACGTTGGGGAGAATTCTTTACAAATTGGGTAAGCAGACTTATTACCAATTAGTACCCGAGGTAACTCAAGAAACTTACGAACATGATGGAAACGTTGACAATGTATTAAATATAATCTACGGTTCTTTGTGGGATTTGATCAAAGATTTGAAGATTATAGATACATTAAAAATTGCATCAGATGAAGCATTTACGAAAAACATTTCTGTAAGAACTTATGCTGTTGAAGCATTATGGCTGTGGCAAAGGGGTGGGAAAGATTTTAGAGAAGTTGCAAAATAATATCAAAGTGCACAGTAACGCGGTATTAATGTCCCAAAAATTCTAATTACAAAGGAACTAAACTCAAGTCGGTTGTTTTCTTAAAACAAGAAGACCGGTAACTTGATTAATATTTAGTCAATTTTTGTAATTGTTCAAATCAAGTCTTTCTCGTGGATAAAGTAACAAGGAGACGTAATAGTACAAACAATTTGTTCATTGTGTTTCATTGTGACCAATCCTGGAGTCCTACAAAATTCAAATGAAAGAAAATTCTGTCAAATAAACCTTGAAGGGAAATGATTTTGGAGTCTGATTATTGGAGGGTAAATTATTTATCTTTGCACATAGACACATTCGTTAAATATAATTTCACCTATAAATAGTGAGCGGGCTTTCAACGAAGATTTCGTTGCCCTAATCTAACAAACTTAAGTTGTGCAATTACAAGGATGCCAGTATGGAAGATTCCAAGAGTAATCAGAGTTCCTCTCTGACAAATATAGAAAATTTACTCTTGATTAACCATAACAGGTGCATGCACCAATACTTTGATGTAATGTTGCTGTAAAAACTTTCCTAGATATTACAATAAATATGGCAGTAACGCAAGAGACGACAATTTCAAATCTTTTATTGAAAATTTTCGTCTGACTTTATATACTAATTTTTTTTGTTTTTCTCATGGAATAGTTTATTATGACAGACAGTCAGCTTCCAGTCCGCACAGTACATTACTATGATTGTTGTTACTACTTTTATTATTGGTTCATATAAATTTGTGTTTATTTATAAGTGACAGTGTATACATATATATATATATATATGTGACAACGTGATTAATGCAAATTCTCTAGATAAATCTAATGTCTTATATGGACAGTCAAAAGCAGAAATCTGAGTTACTATCTTCAAAGGAAGAGCTGAATAAACTGACTCTGGACATTATTGAAGTACAAGAGGATGAAATTAAGTCTGTTTTACAAGAGATAAATCAAAGTATCAAGACTATTGATCAACAAAATGACCTGATAAGTTTGTCAGCGAATTCTAACGATAAAGACGCCGCAGTAGATTGCCATCACATTCCCATAAAACTACAACAAATCGATGAAATGTTAATGAACTTAAAGAATCACTATTTAGAACAAGAGTCCTTAGACCAATTTTTGAGAACTGTCCTGAGTTTGAATTCAGAAAACGAATTGAAAGAAATTATTGAGGGAAAGGTTGGATTTTCAAAATTGGCTGATGAAGTGAAAGTTCTGGAAAATAAAAAGATTCAGGACGTTGCTACAACAGTGACATCTTTACAAGATAGAATCAAATTAGAAACCACTAATATTGTAAATGATATTGAAAAAATGAAAGAAGAGTGTTTATCAACGGGTACTGAGATTGAAACATGTTTTAGTTATTTAAAAGAGTTGGAATTTTTGCAAGATCAAAAGAATGTCACTTCAAAAAATAGAATTGCTAAAAATACTCCGACAGATGATAAAGATTCTAATAATGCTCCTATAGAAGAAACATTAATCACTTATCAAAACATCAATCGTTTGAAAACAAAGATAACTTCTGTGGAAAATCTAATCAATGAATTAAATGATGATTGTATCCCTGCAGATTTACTATTAGTTAATTTGCAAGAGACTATAATGGCGGAAGATAACTCATATGAAGATTTTAAGATTGACTACCTGGAGAGACTAATTACATTCAATTTAGGCAAGAATAAGATACAACTTCAATTAAATAAATGGTTTCATTTGATATCTTTACAAATTGAAGATATAATAACAAAAGACAGAAACTTCAAAGAGTTTGAAAATCAAGTATTAGAAATTTTTCAGGGTAAAGAAGATCTTTATTCCTTGATTCGATACCTTACAAACTTAGAAAAGTGATGCATATAAGTATGATATATATATATCGTTTCTTATATTTGAAACGATTTTATGGTATAACTTTAGTGATTTGTTTAAAAATCATGAGATTTTAAGAAAGCACCCATAGCACCTAAATATCCTTCATGCTTTGAAAAAAATGCTTGTTTTTTACCTTCGGACCAGAAATCAATGGCAAAACTTAGTGTATTCATTGTAGTTAAATGGCCTCTAATGTAAGAACCACCAAAATAAATATTTTGAATGTTATGAACTCTTGCTTGCAAATACGCAATTTGCCCTATATTATTAGATATAGCATAAAGTAAACTTTTACAGATGTCCTCATTCTTCAAATTTTTCTTATTTCTTTGTTGTTGTATCTTTGTTGTAGATGTTATGTTTGATTCGTTAGGCAACGAGGTAGCGGATGGTGTAGTCCTCGGTGTTGGATTGTGACGGTTTTGAAAAACTTTACCGAATGAACTCGCTATGTTGGTAGATTTCAAACCGATCTTATTATAATCTGTACCATAAATGTCTCCGACCAGCATGTCAACTTCAGCGTTATCACCATTCTGAGCCCATTCTAACATCTCATCGTAAGTTTGAGCCCCAGTAATTAATGATAGTAACCCCCATAAGGTTCCACCGCCTAATGATGAGCCTCCAACTCTGGTAAATTGGTTTGGAGAAGTGACTTTTAGAATTGATACACCCGAGCCAATATTAACTAAAAGGTAAGGATAAATATCTTCCAAAGTGGTTAATTTATTATCAATAACTTTAGAACCATCTTGATCATTATACGTAAAAATTTCATTTGTCACTTCATGAATAAAAAAATCTAACCCATTTATCAAGCAATCCATCTCATCAAATTGTAAAATCTTGTGACTCAAGTTCACAAACTCTTTTTGTAAAAGATCATAAAATTTGAAAGCACCACCTCCAGTAGCGATGATTTGAGTACTAGAATAATCATTACTATTATAGTTAACAATTATTGAATGTAATAAATCCACAAACTTCTCTATTTTTTCAGTTTCAATGGTATCAAAATAAAATAGATCACTATCTAATGGAGAGTATACAACTTTAGCCAGAGTCCCACCTATATCAATAGCAATGGTGAAAACCCGTCGTGTATAATTGCCCTTATATTGAAGCTCTTCTCCCATTATGTTCGTAAAGATACAGCTAGTAGAATTGATCCCTGGTTCATTCCTCAAGGAAGTATCAACAAAGTGATGTGTATAAACGATCGCTGACTCACGCACTTACTTAATTGACAAGGAGTTTGAAAACAATCTGACACGATATTGCAACAACACAGGTTTCAATGATTGGTACTCTATTGTTATATCACAAGTCTGCGAAAAATATCTCAATATACTAATCAGCTCCAAGTAGGTTGCGACGTTATAATTCCTATGAAATTCATATATTTTTCAAGATTATAAAGAGAAAAATTTTGCTACATTTTTAAAATCTTCGTTACAGATTGGCATTATGAATCACTACCTGAATAAGATCAATCGACTAAATCTAAAGTTTTGACCTGTCTAGTAGCTTTCAAGGGAAGATTTTAAATGAGTTCTACCGGTTTACCTGAAGATTTACGTGATTTAGTAAATAAAAAATACGACGAAGCTATCTCTCATGGTGATATCAAATTCATCGAGACTACTTCCAAAAAAGTGAAAGATTCAAAAACAGGTGCCTTTTATCTAGTGAGTTTGGCTAAAAATTTAATTGCCAAGGATCAAAATAAAGATGTCAAGGATCCATTTGAAAATCCTGCTAAAGAGTTAATTGTTTGTGACCAACTAGGCTCCAACTCGAAGTATCAGTTACTTTTAAACAAATATCCTGTTATTCCAAGACATACCCTTCTGATAACAAAAGAATTTGTAAGTCAAAGTAGCGCTTTGGCTCCAGAAGAATTGGTTTTGGCTTATGACTATTTAAATAGCATGAGTGGAGGTGATGCTGACGATGATAATGATGGCGAAGAACATTTGGTATTTTACAACTCCGGAGAATCGAGCGGGTCATCTCAAGAGCACAAACATTTACAATCGTTGGTATTGCCTAAAAATTACACAACGCTACAAAGTAAACTTTGTAGTGGTAAAGACCATTTCATTCCAAACTTCAATACTGAACCTTTACAAGATTCTAAAGTCTCCTTTGCCCATTATGTAGTTCCATTACCAGAAGATCCAAAAGACGTCACCGAAGAAGTGTTAGCTATGTGTTATATCTCTTTATTACAAAGAGCCTTGTCCTTTTTCCAAGATTGGTTAAATGAAAATCCAAATCAAACAAAGAGTTATAACTTCATGATGACCAAAAAATGGATGTGTGTCGTCCCACGGTCTAAATCTAAATCAGATAACAAAGTAGCTCCGTTATCCTTAAACGCTGTAGGATATTGTGGTTTGATTCTTACAAAACAAGAATCTGTGTTTAATGAGGTCATTAGTAAGCCTGAAATCTTGAACGATGTTTTATTGGAATGTGGGTTTCCAAACAACTCAGGCCAAAAACAAGATGAATACAGTTATTGAACAACTACTGTGAGATGCCCGGCCTGAAAACTACTCTTATAAAATTATTGTCATTACATATATTATATATCATGCTATTACATGGTGTGAGAACTTTTGTCCGTCAGACAAGGTCATCTTTAATTACAGTTGTAACTTACTCAAGAAGACTAGAACAGCATAGAACAGATCAAATCACGCAAGAGTCATGAATCGTTACATCTCTGTCTGTCACCATGTATTGTCCAATCATATAGTAGAAACTACTCGGGTATAACATTTAAATGGAAAAAAAAGATAAAAAGCTCTTTCATAAAGAGCCCCTTCTACTGGCCGTTTGTTTGGGACTGATTAATCCTTAATACACCAATCACTACTGAACGTTTTCACTGTATTGGAGCAAACGTTTTGATATCATTAAAGTTTCTATTATAAAATAGCCTTTAAACAGATAAATTTGGAATTTTACAGATTACCAGATCTTGATTTTTAGCATAATTTGTCATGCCTCAAAGTTTTACCTCCATCGTGAAAATTAGCGATGCTATTTTAAAGTCATCTCTATTGTCTAAGATCTGCGTTCCAATCGCTACGAAGTTCGTGCAACTATCTGGGTATAGGAAGTTGGGTTTAAGATACAACGATATATTAGCCGAGGAAAATCCAATGATGCAAACAGCTATAAGAAGAATAACCGAGGATGAGTCATACGCAAGAAATTATAGAATGATTAGAGCTCATCAGTCTGAACTAACACATCATTTATTACCAAAGAAGGAGTGGACTAAGCCTTCTGAAGATGTGCCATATTTGCTTCCCTATATATTAGAAGCCGAAGCTGAAATTGCTGAAAAAGATGCATTAGATAATTTACAAGTTAAGAAATAAAAGGATGGGATAGCGTATCCAGGACATGTTGATACTTGGTTCTTTGGAGATTATATATCTAAAAGAAATTTCCTATCAATTTATATATATTCAACTTTAATTCAATTCTATTTATATTTAAACATTAGGTTAAATTTGTTTTGAAGAAAGCAGCTTTTTGAATATAAGTTGATTATTCGATGAGAACTGATAACTTATGGCCCTTCCTTTCACTCGTAAGAAAAAACATGTTTGGAATAAAAATAAGAATTTCTTTGCTTACATTCAATATCTGTTACCACTAATTGCTTCCAAAATATCCTTTTGTTATACTTCAAAGCATAAAAGAGCACTTTATTAATCGTATTCGAATACATAGTTCTTACATCTGCGAAACTAACATGTAATCTTCGCTTTCGACGTCTGTTATTTCATGCTATACCAGGTACAGTGTTCAGGTTATTAAGCAGTGAGTCAAAAGGCAATACCAATGCGGGTCAAATCCATACTGTTGACTTTCGGTTTGAGATTTCCAGTAGTTAGTTCAAAACTATCAATCATATACACTTCAGAAACACCATGGCAAGGTTTGATGTTATTTGAGACTACTATGGAACAAATCAAGTTAACCAGTATATTAAGTGCATTAAGACCATGTCAATGATATGTATATTAATTACATGAAAATGAAGTTGATACGAGACGACAACATTGGACTAAGTTTGAGTATTAGTTACAGTAATGGTTCAACTTTGAAGGACGATAAGATATGAGTTTGTTTATTTTTATTCAAAATAAATTTTCGAGAACTGGAATAATCCTTGATCAGTTGAAATCAACAAATAAAGACAAAAATCATTTTTCCTAGAAGTTCAAAGCTTCATGAACCCATCCGAAGCAATCCAAAACCGTTCAACTATAAACTAGAGAGATATAAACCGGTTTGACACCAAAGGCAAGCCAATCAACCCACAGTTATTGTAGATATTTTTCCATTTTTCTAAACACAGCGCTATAACTAACGTAAAAACTTTATCATTTACCTTTATTCTAGTTTTTTAGTTCATAGAATAATCGGATTACCAAGAACAAGACGAACTATCATATCTATAGTATAAAAGATGCAATTAGTAGAGCTATAACACACAGGAATTATAAGATGTTAAAGATAAATGCAGATCTTGATGACAAATCAAATTTCGAGTAATTATGAGTTGCGCCCAAAGAAAGCTTTATTAATCGAAGATAATTTACAACTTATAATTGGTCTTAGCATAATATGGAAGATGCTTTTCAAAATTGAAATCGATTGCAGCAGTAACAACCCATATACAATGTTGATGATTTTACTTGATCGAAACAAGAGGGTAGAGGTGATGAGAAAAACTGTAGTTACAAATACTCGAACTATAGCGCAAAATATTTTTAAGAATAGACATCAATTAGCTTAAAATTAATTCAAACTATAACTATCTATATGTTATACTTGTTATCACCCGTGGTTTTCTAGTCAAGGTACTATAGCACTTTTTTATGACACCAAAAGTAACGTGGTCGATTTTTTTAAGCAATAAAGACAGTCTAATGACAGATTCTCAAAGTCTGATCGGAGTGATGCATAATTTACAGTAAATACATTGAAGCAAGGCGGTCATTAAGAACTACCAAAATCGACTACTATAGAATGTTTAATAAGAGTAAACAAAGGTGTGCTAATTGAACCCCATGTAAATGTTAAACAACCTAATCTAACATCACTATCAAGCTTAAGTATAACGGCTTTCACAACGAAAAAAGGATTTCCCATGTTGTTGTTTTTCCATTTATATTGACTGACCTAGCTCTAACTCTTGGAGATATTAACAAGTAAAAACAGAATACATAAAGATGCTTGATACTTAGTAAAAGCTAGTCAAGTTTAGTTTAGGAACACTGAGACTGTTGTACTTTTTTCATGATAACCATGAATTTCTTTTAGATACACCAAGCGAGGCTGCTGAGCCCTATTGGCGGACTTAACAGCTCCGGTATTTAAGCTGGGCTCTTCATATCAAAGTACGCAAAGTGTCTTGGCTCATTTGATTATAAAAGTGAAAAGACTCGATATTATGCCAGTTTTAAACCTGTGGCTAGTAGAACTTTTTTTAGTTGTAGGTTTGTGAGGAGTAATTTGTGATCTTATTTGAACTCACAGATATGCATGCGTACCTTAACTTTACCAAATGTAAAACTCAAATACTCAATTAGTAGTTAGGGGGTCCAAATATTAGCAGCATGTGGTTTTTCTGGTATTTATGGGACGCTTACTGTTTAGATCCTCAATATCTGTAAATTCTGTAAGATATTTCAGGTTTAGTCATATATAAAATGTTGAAAGACGTACCCTTACTCACTACCCTTTCTGTTTTATAGCCTCATGAAACAAATTAATATTTTGTAAATATTTCAAGCCTAACACACTAGTACTGTATCGTAACCTAGTTATTCCAAGATACATAAAACATGGGAATCTGAAAACTAAACACAATTAGATACGCATTTTCAAATTACTACCTCTTTAAAGGAAACAAGTATGTTCTAAGATGAAATTGTGTACTATCAAAGGGAGGCGCCAATTTGATTTTTTCAGCACTGGTTTTCCATATTTGTATTGTCTGATGTAATAGAAATATACACAATTATGATACTTCTTCTTTGTCTTTTAGAGACAGCATACTTGAACTTTGTATACCTCTTTCACTAGGTAGTTGGTCTAAATTTTTGGCTCATCAATGTTCCCTAATAAAAGTATTAACTATGAAGTATACGATCCTCAAGAAATTGGAACAAGAAACGCATCCAACCATAACCTGTATTTCACAATTACAAATCAATCACTTGCCATTCAATATCACAATGACCATCAAGAGTAGTCTAATTCAATCCCACGATAGTCATTACTAAAAATTTTAGAATAATAAAGGGCACTCAAAAGATATAATGTCGTAATGGCAATAATTATACTCTCACTATTGTCGTGATTAGCACGTTGGTCTGTCCGTTCGGACAATTGGTCTAATTGCAATGTTACGGTAAACTGGAGTGACACTGGATGGGCATTAGGGACTAGCTAAACAATGATGAGTATGAGCGTAAAATGGCTATGTGTATTCGCATAGACCATCGCTGTGGCATTCTGATGTTCACTTTCAAAGTTACTGACAAGCTGCTTTTTCAAACATTGTTATACTTTGCAGTACTCCTTGATACTCAAAGTTTCACGAAAAAAGCTTCGAAACGGAATACAGTAAAGATCTTAAACATAGGTGCTGCAAGTGTAGGGTCCTATTTGGGTTAATCTCATATTGAAGTCAAATTTGGAGTTTAGAGCAGAACATTCATCATCAATTTCAACTTAAAGTTGTCTCTGAGTTTACATAAGAGAGAAGCTGTTAATATTTTTAAATAGTTTATCAAGACAAGTAGAAAATATTCACTTTTACTTTCTCCAATTATGAAGGAGTGATGTTTACAGAGTAAGATATAAATGCAAGAGGGTAAATATTAGATGATAATACAATGTTGGCCGATCTTCAAGCGCTACATCTGAAAACATATAGTTAAACCAAGTGACTCTCAGCAATAGATTTTTAGAAAGGTTTGAGGAGTTGAAATCTATATTACTTGCATTGTGTAACTACATCGACCCTACTATTTGTTTTACAGAAAATAACAAAGCCTCTCATTGGTCCGGAGTATCTTAGAGCTCCTTAGCCGTTTCAAATCATTGTTTCTTTTTTTTATCTAGTGATAAAATGACTGTTAATGGAGCTCTTTCATTACTAACTCGTTATTATGAAGTATTGATCCAAATCAGTACGGCATCGATGGTGGATCCGTTTTTATCTCATGAACAAAAGGATTTGCTATTACTTTTCATGTTCAAATTCGTAAGTGTATGGGCATATATATACAAAACGATACTACGCTTGTAGCATTATATTTAGATTTCCAGTTCCTTAACAATAAGGTACAGATAAAGAGGTTTCCAGAAGCAAAAGACAAAGAAGAGCTCCTACTAGAAAACATATTGCCAAAATATTAACTGAAATGTTGCTAACATTTCTCAACCTTCAATACAAGAAACTGGAAGGATACAAATTGTCAGATGAGCGTGAAGAAGGCGAAGGAGAATCTACAAATATTAGTATGCTAGCTGAAGAAGCATATTTCATCATGGAAAAAGCAATATCGGAATTTTCTGGTGAATTATCAGCTAAAGTCATTCCTTCAAATAAGGTTCTCGCTAGAGATGAAGAATGTGGTCTAAGAAGTTCGATATCTAATTGGAAGGATTAAAAAGTGACTCAAAAGATATGCTAACAAATGAACTCGAAGACGATTATACTACTGCATTTCGGAAATGGTCTATTGTTAAGAAGTTCTTTTTAGCCGACTATCTTGCCCCACTAGAATCTGAAAATGTATTTCAAATAAATGCGACAGCAGATATCAAATTTTGGCAGCTTTATGGGCTTGAATGCTCTTTATTAAATTTTGCTAACAGGCTCCGTAAAAAGCATCCTAACAACTTCTATTCGTATAGAAAGGATTTCAGTATGTGCTCTTCGATAATCGGCAAAGAGGTGGTTTTACTGGAAATAAGGTTTTTAAAAATTTATGTATATTAAAATCTCACACTCAAAACCTAGCTATCGATTAAATTGACAATATAAAACTGCTCACTGCAAAATGCGTTGACTTTGACACATGAAATTGGAAGTTCTCCGGTTAGGTAAGGTTGTAACCTTGGCTGGTTACCTAAATGGTGTCAATACATTCCCAATGAATTATGTTTGGACGTTGTTGAAGTTATCCAACTTCCAACTATTCTTTTACCAATTGAAAAACAACGATATTTTGTCATAGAAGAAAATATAATCTGATTCATACGCTTGTGCCATGCACGGTGTGAACTAAATTGGCATTGAGAGTTTAAATATATTGTCTCTAACTGCAGATCTTTATGAAGATATCGATTGTAATCATATTCTATTGATGGATTATACGTCTTGTTACATATCCAGAGCATATGCAATTTTCAGGAAAAGATAGGTTACTTATCTCGATTTATGAGGTAGTGGCTGCCCAGACATTAAGGATCTTGCACAAAAGGATACAACGCGACTTAGCTGTAAAGCTTAACATATTAATAGATTTACTATTGTGAAATGAAATTTGAGCTGACAACATTTTCCTTCCTAAGACTGGTTGTTATTGTGAATAGGTTCGATGATCTTTCAGTCCTCTGTTTAATGGTCAATCCTCCTGAAAAAATACAGGCCTGGTATGAAGCTATCTAAGATCACTAGGCTTATCACTACTGTTAGGCTCCCTGAAATAAATTATAGACAGAGATGTGAAAAGAAGCCATAATAGTATTATGTGGTGGTATAGCCAACCAACACTTTTCTTTATTGGGTTTGGTCATTCCCATGTGTTGTCAAATTACAGACTTGCAGAATAAGCTATGCTTTAGTTTAGTTTCACTAAAAAATATTTAAAATTCGCATAAAACCTATTGAAATTATTGAAACCTATTCTTTCGAATAAACAGAGTGTAAAACCCACTGCCAGATCATAACAAGAAGTGAACGAGGCAACTGCGTATATATGTTTGGAAAATGTGCATCAATCGTAAGAATTTGACCTCCTCCTACTATCATTATTAGGTTTCAGTTGTAACCTTGGATAACCTGAGTACAAGGTATAATGCTCAGTTTTTGGCAAGTCTTGTCACATCAGTTTACTAATAGCATAATATTGCATACTTATAACTTCAGTGTAGAATTGTGATAGTCGTTTGTACACCATGTTCATAGGTGTACCGAGCTCTAGTGGTGTAATATTCTACTGTCCAATGCTCAATATTGCGAGAGCGATTTTCTTTCAATTTATCATTGCAATAAAGCCCTTTAGGAGTGCCTCTTAATTACTCTATGTTTGTCTCTTAATGAAGAAGTAGTAGAATAAAATAACTTTTAATGTCTCGAATACTCAAAGTAGAGCTACTTTCCTGTGCCAATGAATCTGTAATTGAAACTGATCACCTGCCAGCTTTTGAACAGCATAGTTCAGCGTTGAATGCATTTTTATTTATATTAGTAAAAAACTGCTCTTTTATAGGATATGGCTTGACATTCTAAATTTTCTTGGGTAAAACCTGTTTTATATTCTTCCATCATCGTCAACACTTATACACTTGCACTATAACACTTGCTTTCTTGTCTTTCTCGAAAACATTAATGTACTTCAACTAAATGTTCATCCTCTCCACTACTATGCCTGGGCTCAAATTATCAATTGGATTTGTAGCAACGATTTTGGTTTGGTATCATATTATTAATGCGGCAATTCTGTGACTTTGTCAACAGTCACAAAAAGATTTTTTAATAGTATTCTAGGATACATCTGACCGAATGCTTCCTTGAATGATATATTGAGAGTTTTACTCCTCTCAAGAATTGCTGGGTATAATTTCAGGTTGTCCAAGTTGTTCATTAAAGCTCTCTGTACAGTATTTGATATCCCAAACATATAGAACTGGTAATGGGTTGAATAGCCATATTTGTTGGGTAAAAGCCATAGGTCTGTTTCATGAGAGCTCTTACAAAGTCATATATTTCAGCGTCCTTTTATTTCAAAAATGGAAACTAATTTAGTTACTTCAATTTTAGTAATCCTGTAACTTAAGGTATTCTTCCAATGTGAAGAAGTTGGTAATTCTTTTTGGTCCCAGATATTGTGTTAAAACATAGTCTTCAATTCAGCGCCCCCCTAATGCTTTCTAAGCATTTCTATGTAGTTCTTATTACATGAATGAATGTAGTAAAATCTTGGAAGATGTTTAAACTTTTATGGAGGCAAGCTGTAGTTAGCGTTTATACTCACTTTGTTGCTTTGTTTATTATTTATGTAGTTCTATAAGTTTTTTAAAGAAGATGTTAAGTATGCAAATATAAAAAATTAGGCAAAAAAATAAACATTTAAAAATATGTAAGGACTACTAAACATAAAATAACTACGACGAAAAGCTACAAAATTATTGTACATTAAGTACCAATTTGTTGGAAAAATATAACGTATTAATGAACTTATTTTTGACAAGAGAGATGTTTGATTTCGCGACTCTATATCCATATTGAACAGAGATGAGAAGAAATATCATTTAGTTTCGAAAAAGACTTACGGATGCTAGACACTCATATTCGAATGGTGTATCGAAAAAAGTTACGTTATAAGACAGGTTTAAGATTTTCAAAAGTTCATTATCCAAGAAAACAGTTTGGAAAACAATGGCTATTCAATTTCTAGCTTCTAGTATTTGATGTCTACTTGTGACCCATTATCAAAACAAGTTAGCGACAGAGGAAAGAAATTAGTTTTATTGAACTCCGTTTTGCTTTAGTAACTGACGGAAACCGAAAAAAAATAATTTTCTACTGGATGGCATATATAGAGATTTGAAAAAAAACCTATGTCATATGCGACCTTTTGGAAAGAATACTAATACGTCGTTGTAAATAACCAACGAGTAGTTATATGTAAATTGATGATTTATGCGAGGTGAAAAAAAAAATAATATTTAAGCCTAACACATCTCCTTACAACGATTTCCTCAGTAGGAAAGGAACAAAAATATACAACATAAAGATATTAAACCCTAGGTTTAACTCAGCTATTGACGAATTAACACGCGTGTACTCTCGAGCTTGGCAGAGAAGACGCAAATTTGTTAAGCAGTACTTATCTTGCTACATTCCGAAGAAAATAGTTTTTGCCACTGAAATGTTAGAATAGGGGGTTGCCACTTTGTCGCACGTAGTTCTTAACTTCACAAGGCGAGTTTTGTCGAACCCTTTGGTCGGGAAATATCGTTTTACGAATACTATCTGCATGCCGTTCAGCACAAACCTCGTAGCGGACGAAAAAGCACGGTTTTAATTTATCAGAGAAACAGGCTGTTAAGGCATTACAGGAGACCCTCCCAAAAAAGCTTCCGATACAAAAAAGCAGCAGGAAAAAAAAAAATAAAAACACGAAACAGCAAATGCGGTAATTTCTTACCTGCAGAATCCCGTTTCCTCACCGACCGATTTTTACCAAATCTCGCTGCGAAAGAACCGCTAAAACCCATTGTGATTGTTCATCGAGGAAAGAATTCATCATCCTGCAAGGTGCCTCCTACAGTGGGGGTCTGGAATATCGCCGTATGCGGCTTCGTAGATTTTTTTATTAATCTTTTTTCCGTCTTTTTCTATTGATATTTGTAGATACTTTTATATATATCGTTTCAAAGAATTTTCATGCTTGGTAAAACTCGACACTTTCATCACATAGTGCTTAATTCCAGTTTCATTTCTTAATTATCCACGTTCTTTCGACTGGACCAATAGGATAAAGTAATACCAATAAGAAATTGTTGTTGTTTGATAGATCTTAAAGTCATAACTGATTGAAGCTCTTTTTATACTTTTCTATAAAAAAAGCTCTCTTAGTTACAAGTTTATTATTTATCCTTACTGACAATTTTTCAGTTGCGAATCATTTCTCCTATTGATTAATTCGGTTAAGACTTGAAGAAAAGTTAATTCAATTAAAGTAATTGCGCATTCAGATAGACCTCTATTGTATCGCGTGTTCATTTAGTTTTGTTAACTCGATTTTTTTCTCTCTTTTATATTTTTTTAAAAGCTTCTCTATTTGCCTCCATTATCAGAAGTCAAATTTGTAAAGAATACCAATATTGAGGACTTCCTACTACCAAGTAACAAGTTCCATTATTGCCTCATTCCCATAAAGTTTGAATTTTCACTGATATCGAGATAGTAGATTCTAAAAACTCTCTGTTTGATAACAGAGTTCACTAAAAAAACAAAAAAAATTATACCGCACACACTTCATATTTTTTTATTGCAGTGTGTAGAAATGAGATTCAATTTTGTCTCTCACGTGTTGCTCCTTTTGACGGTGTTCACCGCTCAGATTGTAGCACAGGATGTTGTTTCTGGAAGTGGTGTTACTTTTAGCACTGATGTGGCTACATACACTTACGGTAGCATCCCCAGTAGTTTAAGTGTCCAGGACTGGGTCATGCACGCTGGCCCTGATGTGAAAGATATCACTTATACTGGGGATATTTACGCTTACTCCTTTACTGTGGATGTTCCAGATGGGTCATCAGGGTTCGAATTCACTCATACGGGAGGTGTTTTCTCTCTATCGCGTATATTAACCATTGACGGAAGTGCATCTACTGGTCCTGTGAATATTGTGCTAAGTGGTTCATCCTTAGGATCTACCACGGGTCTATATCTTACTGGATCCGCTACCGGAAAAGGTACAGTATCGGTCCTCGGTGATCTAGCTACTGAATTAATCCTTACTAATTTTGATTATGCTGTTTTTAATTCCGATTTCTCTAACCAATATATTACAATAACTAATGCTGCTCTGATTACACCGAATGGCTTGAATGCGCGAGCCGTAACACTGCAAACAGATGCTATTGTGTGGTATGGGGGTTCGGGTGTTTCCGGGTCCACCAGTCTAAATATTGGTGCGTATTCAGGAACCGTCCTTGTCCTATACGATGAAGGAGCAACCGTTCCTATCATGACGTATTATTATCTGCCAGCCTATATTGCGATTGACGCTGATGATTTTACATTTAGTTACAGTTCTAGCTTTCCTCCGGAATATGGTGGACTAGGGCAAACTGTGCTGGAAGTCACAACTGCCTCTCACACGTATAACATCGTGATTGCTAATACGTGCTTTGATCCTGAGAGAGCGCCGTTACAAGTTGAGACTATTACTTTGAACAATCAAGGTACGATGGTTCAAAGAAAGGCAATTCTTCTCACTAATCAAAAATGTGTGCCTCCTCCTACCACCTCCTATGCTAGTTATATGTCGACATCTGTTGCAGTTGTTGTCTCTAACCAAGCAGTGACCATGTTTTTAACTGCTGATAATGGGTTAGTAATCCCTATCTATCAAGCCATGCCTACTACCTATACATTATGGCCCACGTATACCCAATTATCGGTAACCACAACGTTCACAGTGAATGAAGAGGGCGATGTGGTTACAGAACTTCTCTCCTTTTCACCTTCCTTATTGGAAGAAGGTCATACTGTTACTGCAACCTTTACAGAGTTTATTGGAACGAGTTTGAAATACCCAACAATTCCATTACCAACAACGACAACTGAAACGTTAACAAATAAGGATGTCGTCACGGAATTAATCTCCTACTTTTCCACAACTGACTCCAATGCGAACAATGTTGTTGGAACAACGACTATCCCATTAGGAACAGACGTGTACATTTCAGTGCCCTCGCCCGTGACGACTGTTGAGACGCTTGCCGACCTGGACGAGGTGACGGAAGTGATCTCGTACTTCTCGACCACGGACTCAGCCGGTGTGCACACGCTTGGTTCGACGACGATTCCGCTAGGTACGGACATCTACATTTCGGTGCCGGATGCCGTGACGACAGTGGAGACGCTTTCCAACCTGGACGAGGTGACGGACGAGATTTCTTTCTACTCGACGACTGACTCTGAGGGGAACCATGTGTTGGCCTCTACGACGATTCCTGTTGGGAC